>CAUYPK010067126.1:0-17364 GCA_963574355.1 Loris lydekkerianus | reverse complement strand
AGTTTTTTCTGATTCCATATAAAACAAAGTATTCTTTTTTTAAGATCTTTAAAGTATGACAGTGGAGCTTTAATAGGGATTGCATTAAAATTGTATATTGCTTTGGGTAATATGGACATTTTAACAATGTTGATTCTTCCCAGCTATGAGCATGATATGTTTTTCCATTTGTTAACATTTTCATCTATTTCATTTCTTAGAGTTTCATAGTTCTCTTTATAGAAATCTTTCACATCCTTTGTCTCAGGCTGGGCAAGGGACTTGAAGAGAAACTTCTCTAAAGAAGACAGGCGCATGGCCTACAGACATATGAAAAAATGCTTATCATCTTTAATCATCAGAGAAATGCAAATCAAAACTACCTTGAGCTACCATCTAACTCCAGTAAGATTAGCCCATATCACAAAATCCGAAGACCAGAGATGTTGGCGTGGATGTGGAGAAAAGGGAATACTTCTACACTGCTGGTGGGAATGCAAATTAATAATTCCTTTTGGAAAGATGTTTGGAGAACACTTAGACATCTAGAAATAGATCTGCCATTCAATCCTATAATTCCTCTACTAGGTATATACCCAGAAGACCAAAAATCACATTATAACAAAGATATTTGTACCAGAATGTTTATTGCAGCCCTATTCATAATTGCTAAGTCATGGAAAAAGCCCAAGTGTCCATCAATCCATGAATGGATTAATAAATTGTGGTATATGTACACAATGGAATATTATGCGGCCTTAAAGAAAGATGGAGACTTTACCTCTTTCATGTTTACATGGATGGAGCTGGAACATATTCTTCTTAGTAAAATATCTCAAGAATGGAAGAAAAAGTATCCAATGTGCTCAGCCCTACTATGAAACTAATTTATGGCTTTCACATGAAAGCTGTAACCCAATTACAAACTAAGATATGGGGAAGGGGGAGAGGGAAAGGAGGGAGGGGGAATAATGGGCAGAAGGAGGGTGAATAGTGGGGTTACACCTGCAGTGCATCTTACAAGGGTACATGTGAAACTTAGTAAATGTATAATATAAATGTTTTAGCACAATAACTAAGAAAATGCCAGGAAGGCTATGTTAAGCAGTGTGATGAAAATGTGTAAAACGGTCTATAAAACCAGTGTATGGTGCCCCATGATCGCATTAATGTACACAGCTATGATTTAAAAAGAAAAAAAAAAAAAAAAGAAAAAAATTAGTATTGAGTAAGGAGGAAAAAAAAAATAGGGGAGAAACTCTAAAAGCAATTTAAAAGACTAAAATGAAGAGGCTTAAGAAAGTGCTACCCTGGAGGGTTTATTTATTTATTTATTTATTTATTTTTGAGGCAGGGTCTTGCTCAGATGCTCAGGCGGGAATGCAGTGGTGTCATCACAGCTCACAGCAACCTCAGACTTCTGAGCCCAGGCAATCCTCTTGCCTCATCCTCCCAAGTAGATGAGACAACAGGCATGTGCCACCATGCCTGGTATTTTTTTTTTTTTTTCTATTTTTAATGGCGATGGGGGATCACATTTTTGCTCAGTCTAGTCTATAACTCCTGACTTCAAGTGATCCTCTCATGCCCAGCCCATTTTTATTTTTATTTATTTTTTTCTTTGCCGAAGAGGCTACATCAGACCGTGGGATTTTTAGTTCAGAGACAAGAAGCCCCAATTGGGATGTGGGTGACAAATTCAGGAATCTGTGGAAGCCACTGTCATTGAAATTAGCCATTTTTGGTCGATTTTTTCCTTCTCTTTTTGATACTGATATGGATATAGGAAATATTTGGGGTTTTTGTGTTTTGTGTGTGTATTAAAAAAAATCAGTGGTTCCAGCACAACAATATATAGGAACTAGCATTGGAAATAGTTTCAGGCAGGCAACAAAGCATGGTGGGGATTGCAGCAACTTGGTGGGGATATCAACAAATCCGTGGACAAGCAGCAGCTGTCGCTAAGTTACAGATAGTAACTGTCTGTCAGGCAGGAAGGCAAAACTAGAGTTGCCTGGGCCTGTTATAATAGGTTTTTTTTTTTTTTCTTGAAACAGAGTCTCACTCCATCACCTTGGGTAGAGTGCCCTGGTGTTAGCTCACAGCAACCCTCAAACCCTTGAACGCAAGCAATCCTCTTGCCTCAGCCTCCCGAGTAGCTGGGACTACAGATGCCCACCACAACACCTAGTGAGTTTTTCTATTCATAGTAGAGATGGGGTCTCATCCTTGCTCAGGGTGGTCTTGAATTCCCAAGCTCAAGCAGTCCACCTGCCTCAGCCTCCCAAAGTGCTAGGATTACACGTGTGACCCACTGCACCTGGCCCTAATATTTTTGGTACAGTGATAGGAATATATAGATTTGTATCAAATCTCCCAACTTTTTTTTTTTTAACAAGAGAGAAAACTGGTGATTCTAAGGATCATCTTTTACATGAAAATCAGTAAGTAACATTGTACACTTTTCAGTCAATGGGTAGCCGGTACACGTGTAGAGTATAATCCTCTGCAGTTCTGAGCATGAGCTCTTCAAAGCAGACAGCCCACTGCTGGGGAAAACTGGAGGGGCTCCTGCTCACTGCCCCCACCCATCTGCCATCAAGGCCAGGCCACCACTGCCACTGTCTCAGGAGCAGCTGGGCACCCTCAGCACTTGGCATGCAGAAATAAGGATGGCGTTCTAGGACAATGCACCCAAAGAAAGTCAGGGCAGGGTTCTCCCCCTCTTTTCTTTATTTTAATAAGTAAGGCAGCAAATCTCCCAATTTTAAGATACTGTCTCAAAATATCTAGAGCAGAGTGTGAGTAAAACAAAAGGAGTTGCACGCCTATGGGATCAACGGTCACACCCAGGCTGCTGGCTTATGTACTTCTCCAAGTCACACAGGGGGTGATCATCTTGTCTACTACTTTTGTTTCAAATTAGAAAACTTAAGAGCTTCTCCGGGTTATTTGTGAATCATTGATCAGGATGGAACAGAAGCCTTTATCCATCATTCCAGGGCTCAGAACACAAAGGAAAACAGAAGCCTGGGCTGCACCTGAGCCAGGCCACCTGTGTAGCATGGAGCTCAGACCTCACCTTCAGGACACAGGCGCCAAAGTCAACGTGAAAGATGCTTGTTGGTTGGTTGTTCTTTTTTTGTTTGTTTTTATATAAAGCATTAATTGTTTTATTTCATTAATAGCAACTAAGTTCTCAGGTTGCTTTAGAACTCCAGGGGTCCTCGGTCAAATCTATTCTACATTTGAATTTTTACCTGTAAAATGGGAGCACATGACCTCACAAGTGTGGCCTGAGGACTGAACAGCACCTGAAATGGCAATTCTGACCCTGATTTTCCCTAAAAAAGAATTCCATCTTACTTTTAAAAATCAACCTTGTGATGTGCTTCTATCCAGAAAGAGAACAGATTAACTATCCTCCCCACAAAAGAAAAAGACACATCTTTCCAACAGTTTTATGTTAATAAAGGCATCGTATTCATTAAAGAATCATAACTCTATCTTCTCAAAGAAAGCAGCTTGTATTGTTCATAACTGTGTTAAATGTTAACATTTGCATCATGGGTTACTTCAGAGAAAGGGAAGTAAACCCCATGTGGCTCTCTGGCTCTCTTTATTAAAAGGCCATCACAGAAACATGTATATATCCATTTAGAAAGAAGTCTTTGAAGAACTTTTTCTTGTCACTTCAGATGATTTAAAATTGATCTTCTATAGCTTGTCTCACTTTTGTATTATTTTTCACAGATAAAATAGCTGCTCTCAATTGTAAGGACTTTCTGGGGTTCAGTCATGTTGCTATTCTCAGGATTTACTCCTGGGGTTATGGTATTTGTCCTGTGTCATCTCATTACAAACAGTCCTTTTAGGCCACTTCCGCACCACAAGTTTTGATTATTTCAGTGACCACACACAGGTTCTGTAAGCACATTTTCTATGGCACACCCTGGTGTATGAGTACTATTATCTTACATGCAACAGTTGTGATGGAGGACAAGGTTAACTTTGGTAAGGGAAAATGTATGAATTGTCACCTGGTTCCTTTCTGAAGAAACGTGTGTGTGTGGGTGCATGCACCCATGCATGTACATGCAATTATTCAAGGCAGTGGACTCCAAATTTAGCCAAGGCACGGTCTTTGTTCTGAGATTCTTAAAGGTTCCAAGGATGGACACAGTGTGCGAAGAAATAACATTTTCTAAGATAGTCGCTGGACAAGATTATGATGCCCAAATTCTCAAAGATGAGAACCTCTATTTCTCCATGATGACAGAGGAAAAGTTATTCCTGGGGAGAACACAATGAACAAGGACCCATCCTTATAGAGATGGTGTATTCATAATCGGAAGAAAGGATACATATGTTCAATACAAGAATGAGACATTAATTACAGCGAGCAGATAGTTGAATGTATGCACAGTAAACACCTAGTCCTTTTCTTTGGACTAGAGAAGTTTGGTTTCACTCCTGTGTTTCATTTGGCCAAGCTTCAGTAAATATTTTTTGACATGGTTGTCTTAGATTGCTTAGGGCTTCTGTAATAAAGTTCAGACTTTCTGCAATAAAGTTCTTTGTCTTACAGTTCTGGAGGCTGAAAATATAAAATCAAAGTGTCAGCAGGCATGGTCCCTACTGGTTCCACGCCTCTCTCCTAGTTTCTGCTGGTTACCTACACACCATGGCATCCCTCTGCTTGTAGACACCTTACTCCAGTCACGGCCCATGGCCTGAATCTTCACATGATGTTCTCCCTCTGTGTGTGTGTGTGTGTGTGTGTGTGTGTGTGTATGTGTGTGTGTGTGTGTCTGTTTTCTCCTATTGCAAGGACATACCAGGCATATTAGGCTAGGGGTCCATCCTACCCCAACATGACCTCATCTTAACTAGATTGTATCTGCAGAGACTCTTCTTCCAAATAAGGTCCTATTTCACAAATATCAGAGTTTAGGGCTTCAATATATCTCAATTCAGCTCATAAAAATGATAGTTTAGATAATGAATATGTTACTTGGGCTCAAGTCTATATAAATAGCCTGCAGAGTTCCACAGACAATGGCACTAAAATGGGTAGGTTTAAAAAAATACATTTTAAAGCAGAAAATGTTAAGAAAAAATAGGCCAAGAGTAAGAGCACAATACTATTTACTTAGATGAAAACTTGTGCTTACCAGCTAATCACTATGTATCTTTCAAGAATTAAAAGGCAGGCAGCGCCTGTGGCTCAGTGAGTAGGGCACTGGCCCCATATACCAAGGGTGGCGGGTTCAAACCCGGCCCCAGCCAAACTGCAACAAAAAAATATCCGGGCGTGGTGGAGGGCGCCTGTAGTCTCAGTTGCTCGGGAGGCTGAGGCAAGAGAATTGCCTTAGCCCAAGAGCTGGAGGTTGCTGTGAGGCGTGTGACGTCATGGCACTCTACCGAGGGTGGTAAAGTGAGACTCTGTCTCTACAAAAAATTTTTAAAAATTAATTAAAATGCTTTTATGCACATATATCAAATATGTTAGAGTAGCACATATGGGAAGAAAAAGGAAGTATGGGTGGAGATAGGGGTGGTATAAAAAGATGGCTCTGGGTTCTTTGAACTTCACTCTATCAAGATATAGGGTCTACCTCCCCTCCCCCTGAATTTGAGTAGACTTTTGACAACTTCAGTTGTTAAAAGTATGGCAGAAGTGATGCTACGTTCCTTCAGAACCTAGGCAATGAAGTGTCATACAACATCCATACAGTCCTTTGGGGGCATTTGCTTTAGGGGACACCAGATGACATGTAAGGAGAAACCATGTGCATATAACCAACAGTCCCACCTGAGCGACAGGCCAATAGCTGAGGCAGCTGAATGAGTGTGCCATTGCACCCCATTGTCAACTAGCTAATACCTAATTTTAATTGCATGAGATCCCACACAAAAACTAGCCAGCTGAGCCCTTCCTGAATCCCTGATGTACAACATTGTAAGTAAAATCATAGTTATTTTAAGTTTTTAAGTATTGGAATCATTTGTTATACAGCAATTCTTAACTGGAACATAAACAGAAAAAATGATAAATAAAATAAGATCTTGAATGGATGAATGTAGTTCATTTGAAATTATGATGTAACTTGGTAACCTGTATTGTTATTTGCTAAATCTGGCAATCCTGCTTAGTCATCAATTGACAAAATGATAGCTGGTAAGAAGATAAAATTGTCATGGGGCTATTAGGTTAAATGGGGTTCAAGGAAATTCTCTCAAAAAAAGGTGATGCTTACACTGAATCATAATGCAGAAAAAAGCCACTTGGGAGAGAATCTGGACAAACTTTCTCTTCCAGGCAGAGGCAGCAACAAGCCGGGCGACCCTGGGAGCAGACGGCCCGGGGACTGGAGTGGAAGGAGGTGAGGCAGGGTAGGTGGGTACAGGACAGATACATTGGGCCTTGTAGGCATTTCAATGGTTTTCTGGTAGAGTTAGGAAGCAAAGCGGAAAACTCTGAGCAGGGGAGCAATGGGATCTGAATTTTTTTTAAAAAAATTACTCTGAATTCTACATGGAGTGTGGGATCTCATGACCTTGGTTCATTCCTTGTTCATCTACAGGACTCAGTTTCTGAATCTTATAATGAAAGGGCTACAAGAGCTGGGGCTATCCCCCCCTCCCCGACAGAACCATGACTACAGAATGTTATGATCACTTGAGTCTGCGGGTTCTCTCCTCTGGTCCTGCCCCACGTCCTCTCTGCTGTGCCCACACCCTGCCCGTCAGAGAATCTCAGCTTCCTGGCTGGGCTCCCGTTCGAGTCCAGCTGAGGACACAGGTGTGGTCTGCTGTGGGATCTGGTGCTGGCCAGCAGTGACTGGGGTAAAGGAAGGCAGTAATAAAAAGAGGCTCAACGTGTAGCCGGCTTTCTGACCCACACGAAGTCTCACTTTCAGTCACCCAGGATCAGATTCTCCATCATTCACTGAAAGCTTAATTGAGAGATTCCTTGTGATTGCTGCATACAGAAATAACATCTTGGTAATGCTGGCCAATTATACAGGACAATGGATAATTAGGGAGACCCCTTGCTTCTGATTTAGCCAGATTCACTTTCTCTGTGGGAAAAGAAGCAGTAAGTTACTCTTAAGCATTATGTTTATTTCTAGACTGGTTCTCCAGTATAGAAAGAAAAAGAGAGAAATCATCCAACATATTGACAACAAATGCTGCTTTATATGCTGCCCAATGTTATTATTACCACCACCTCAAGGATATCCCCTCTAAATAAGGTAAATGTCATATGGTTTGGTTCACTAGCCTCTCCTCTACCAGTACTTACTTCCTAGAGGAACTCATTACAGAGACGGTTCAGAAATAATTACAAAAATACATGAATCAAAAACACTTCAAAACTCCCATTTCTGGAAAAAATATTAAACAGACTACTTTGTTCTATTGTTCCCTATAAGTACGTCTAAAACCCTAGACATATATAAAACAAAACTAGATATATATGCATGAGAATGCTCCAAAAGATGCAGAGATGAAGGTAGGCTGGCCAAAGACCTCAGAACCCAAGGAACAACGACATGGTGGCTAGTCCCATGAGTGTTCTTTTTGTTTCATATATCCTATACTTGGAGCCGAAGAAATCAGCAAATGAGAAACTCCAAACAGCACAGACAAAAATAAATAAATAAATAAATAAATAAATAAATAAATAAATAAAATAGAAGCCAATATTCTATAGCTAAAAGACAGAAAAAATTATGGACAAGAAAGACTCCAGGATAGTCAAACATCACAGGGACAAAAACAAAACAAAACTATGCTTTTAAGTGGAGGGAAGAGCTTAGATTTTCACTCTCATACATCTTTGATAAGGTGTCTCAACACTCCTGCTGTGGTAGTGTCAGAGAAGGCCAAGTATGTTCCCGAGACTTTCATCCCTGCTGGCTGGTAATAAGTTCCCTATTCTCATCCATTACTGCTGTCTCAGAGGAAACCACGTGGGAAGACCTGAACTTCTACCCCTAGCAGGCAATAATGAAATCTCCCTCCCCTTTCTTGCTGAGTGGTGTAAGTGGATGCCTGGTGGAAAGTCAGATTTTTACCACTGTCCAGTGGCAGTAAGAACATCTTACCAATGTGTCAGTCAAGACGAGGCTGGGAACCAGAATTCTGACCCCCACCAGTTAATAGAAGTTTCCCTGAGATGTCAGTTGAGGTCTACTGAGGACAACTAATGTATACTTCTGTCTGGAAGAAATAAAGCAGAATTCCTCTCTTTCCCTGGTAAAGCTGTACCAAAGAATGCCAATTCAAGTAAAGCATGTAAATAAGAGACAGAGTTTCCTAACACAATACATAAAACATCTAGGTTTAAACCCAAAACCACTTGTCATTCCAAGAATGTGTTAGATTTCAAACCAAATGAAAAAAGACCATCAGCAGGTGCCAATACCAAGATAATAGAGACAAATTTAAAGCAGCCAAACCAAATTCTTCACTGAGTGATGCGTACCACACCTCAGAAGAAATCCTCAGCAAAGAAATGTCTCAGCCAAAACTGAAAATATAAGGAAGAATAAAATAGAAGGTTTAGAACTGAAAAATACAGTAACTACAAGAAAAATCTCATTAGATAAGCTCCACAGGTCCCACTCCACTAATTTCCCTGGGTGCTAATGCACTAGCTGCCTTTGCCTGTATCAAAGCTAAGCCAATAGCTGAGTGACCTGACCTGGAAGAGGAAAAAGTTCTGACCACTGTGATAAGAGGGGAAAGGATGCTCCACAGACAAAGCCTTCCTCCGGCTCCCCTAACAGACCATTCCACAAAACTCTAGTTCCTAAGGGCCTCTCTGCACATACCCACAGTTCTCTTTGTTTCCTGAGAAAAAGATAGCAGTCTTTGTGTGTGACTTTCCTTTTTTCCCCCGACTCTCTTCCTCTTTCAATTTGCACTTGCTACCCTAGAATCAACCTTCTAAAAACAAACAAACAAAAGATTAGCACATAGGTTTTGCCTCAATATATATTTTAGCCAACGAAAGCTAAGATAGAAAGTTAGGGTTTCTGGAAGACATTTACATTGTTTACAATACAAATGTACTTGTCTCAGCCTGGTGCTCTGAATAAGAGAAAAATTACCCCACAGTATAAATGCTTCCTTTCTTAAAACATTTTATTCAGGGAGCCTGTTATGGCATAGTCAAAGAGCACAGACTATGGGGTTCTTGTTCTGCTCTGCTGTCTTCTGGATTCACAGCAAATCTAGTAACTTCCATGAACTTCAATTTCCACATCAATTAAATGAGATAAATAACATCTATGGAAGAAATCTGCAGTAGATTAAATGACATAATGCTATTAAAAATATTTAGTGTTTATACCCACTTTCATGTGTATTTTTGAAGTTTAACAAGGTTACATTTATTTTCCTCATTAAAATATCTTCTTCTACTAGTATACTTGTGTGGTCCCTAAGGCATTTCAGTTTTTTGAGTTAAGTCAAAGACATGTCTTAATCATATATAATAAACCCTCAAGAAGGTAAAGCATGCCTCTCTTGTTTGAATATTTGCTTCAAAGAATATAGCCTATAAATGAGGAGGAAGAAGAGGGGTGGAAAAAAATGCTTTTCATGGAGAAATCTGGAAAACACTACTTTACCCAGATAAACAAGGTCATCCTCAACAAAGCACATGTGGCCATATGCTTTCTAGCTATCCAGAGTAACATTTTAAATAATGAGAAAAAAACTCATCTTTTGTCTTAGAGTATGAAAATTAATAATTTGAAAGAAAGCTTTTCTGGGGAAGGGAGGGTCTCACTAAAAGAGAATTAAAACAGGCAATGGAGCCTATGAAGCTATGAACTTAGCCTGACTTTAAAGAGTATTCTATTGTGTAGATACTTAAACAAAGAGAAGAAAGAAAATAAATGATGAAAGAAGGGAGGAAAAGAAAGCAATGCTATGGAATGTTTATTAAGACCCCACTTTAACACTGGGCTGTTGAGCAACGAGAAATTGAGCTCTTAAGGGATTTGGTAGCACAGGATATACAAACTCACATTTAATGTTTATTAGCCATTTGGCTGTGAACAACTTGCCAAAAGGTTTTAACCTTTAAAATTATTTTCTGAAATGGTGATGCTGATAACGATTTCCCACGGTTGATAAGAAAAACCACGAGGTAACAAAAACCACGAGGTAACATATGAGTGGTGGGTGTGACACAAAATCAATGACGTGTGTGAAGCACTATATCAACCTTCCTCAAACAAATGAAAGATTACTCACACCCCCCAAACTGTACTAGCACATCAAAATGGTGCTAAAATCAATTATAAATTAAGAGTTTATAGGTTATGATATATAATTGGTATTAAAATAGCTATTTCTATGCCTTAAATTGCTTTGTTCAAATATTGGGGCTGAGACCTGTGAATGACCGCTTCTTGTCCGAAAAATAATGATTCTATAACATATGATTAAGTCACATTAATAAATATTTGAAAGCACTTATTTCCCCAATGGGTAGCTCCTTACATTATGAATGAAATCTATTTCTCCTTGTCTACTTAGAGTGATTTAAAAATCAGCCCTCACAAAACCCAGATTTTTTTTCTCATTTTTACTTTATACATACATAAATATGACTCCAAGGGTGAAATTCCAATTGTTGAGATTTTCTTTCTCTTCTCCTATATCCAAAAATTGAAGGTTATAGTTTTAGGGCAAATGATAAGAGGAACACTCTTCCTATGAGGTTAGTATGTACGTGGAGTCTGTTGCCTTTTACAGTCCGTGCCAGTAAAATGGGAAATAAGCGTAGGTGAATTTAGGGAAACAAAAGGATGCTGCCCAGCATGTTACTTTCAATGCATTTCAGATGACCCATATAAGATGTTTGTACTGGAAAGACCAGAGCCTCTTTCAGTGACCAACCCTTAAGTCTCTGGTTTATACACTCAACCTGAGAAAGGTGGTGGGAAACCGAGGCAGCACTGGAATGACTAATGAGCAGGGTGTTGCATGAAAATATCAACAGATGACACATAGCTCTCTGTGGATACCTCCTGAAAGGAAGAAGTGTATATTTTCCCTGTGGAAGAGGAAGGTGGCCATGCTCTGGGCACTGGAGTCTGCCTCTGCTTCCTCCCTGGAGATTCTACACTCACTCTAAACACAGGGACTCTCAAGTACAAACACTATTCCAGGTGAGGTTCTTTCTCGGCTAGCATAGAGAGGGATAAATGAAAAATGAACAAACAAATAAACAAACAAACTCTGAAAATCTAACGAATCAGAGGCCCAGGTTCCAAGGGACATGGAGAGAATGGATAGTTAAATGATGATACACGATACAGAACGAGAAGGCCCACATATAGTGTCAGGGATGGAGGGGGAGTGATCAGCGTCTAAGCCAGGAGGTAAAGGGTTGGAAACAAACATTTTCTCTCTTTGAAACCATGGCAGAGAATAAAATAAAGAATTAGTGATAGAGGTACCAGACTCCACATGGTGTGTTTTTGTTTTATTTCAGAATATTACAGGGGTACTCAAGTTTCGGTTACATAATTTGCTTTTGTCAAAGTTTTAAGTATGCCCTTCACCCAGGAAGGATGTGCATTGTACCTACTAGGAGGGAATTTACCCATCCTCTCCTCCCCTCTTCAACCTACTTGAATTCTAGTACAATTTTTATGGAAAACCATATGGAAATACCTCAAAGAACTAAAAGTAGACCTAGAATTTGATCCAGAAATCCCACTACTGACTATTTTCCTAAACGAAAAAAGACACTTTATAGAAAAGACACTTGCACTTGAATGTTTATAGTAGCACAATCACAAAGATGTGGAAACAACCCAAGTTCCCATGAATAAATGAATGAATGTATTAATAAAATGTGGTATATGGACATCGTGGAATACTACTCAACTAATTTTTTCCTTTATGATCCCATTCTCCTTGCAATCTTATTGGCTTTTTAAAAACTTCAAGTCCTGGAGTTCAGACCTGAAATGGCCCAACTGCTGTGCTGACTTCTTAAGGCCTGCCGTAACTCACCCTAGCCCTGGCTGCAGAAATGGAAATATAAATCATGACTAGTTCATAAGACCTCCTCGTTATTGCTTCTGGGATGGCTGTACTTTTCCATCAGAACAAATGAGTCCAGTTTCCACAGCTTCTTTGGAGTTGTTAGGAAGAGAGAGAAGATGCCTTACTACTGGTGTCAGCATGAAGATTTCATGCGTTATCTCAAAGGTCAGGCCTGGGTTTAGAGAAGGAAAGCAGCAGAGAAAAGAGTTGATAAGAAATTGGGGAGAAAAGGGAGTGCCTGTTTAAACCAATGAATTTCTGGATGTGTTTGAGTTAAATTTTCCATTGCTTGAAACCAAAAAAGCCACTGGTGATGTAGTTTATATTCTTTATATCTTCCAAGCTGCACGTATTCATGATTTAAACATAAATGTCTCTCCCAAGTATTTATTTAAATAAATTTTTCCTTGCATGTGTCCTCCTTATACAACTCAGAAATAACACAGCCTGTTACAAAATACTTCAATGATGAATCAAAAATATTTCATGTACAATAACAGAGCCAGAGACATCAGAGAGTGTGAATTCTATCTCAGGGCCAGGCACAAAAGACACAGGACATAGCTGCGAGTTCCCTGGAATCTAATGGGCCTGCCTCAAGGTTACAAGTACATTCCTGAGAACTCAAATTAATTACCTAATGTTCCCTTTCTGTGAGTGACAGGCTAAGTGAGGGCCAAGTGCTCAGAGCTGCTGACCTAAAAATCAAAGGAAGAGAAGCCTGATATTTGTCTCACCTCACGCGTAGAGCAGCGTGAACTGGAGATCACTGGTGACTTTGAACAGAACAAAGATTTGTGAATCCTTCAAAGTATAACCCTAAGAATCCTCTTCTGTTATGGAGAAAGGGAAAACTTTTGTGTTTTTTCTTTTACCTAATGGCCCAGCTTCTTTGCTTTTGTTCACAGAGCTTGCTCCATATGTATGCGTAAGTGTGTGCTTGTGTTTTAATGAGTGTACCTGTGTGTTTTTATCTGTGTGTATGTGTTTGTGTAAGTGCATATATATATATATACATATATATGTGTGTGTGTAAGTCAGTGTGTGAGTGTATTTATATGTCTGTCAGTGTATGTGAGAAAGAATGTTTATATCTCTGATTTGAAGACTCAAAAGAAACCTCTCCCCTGCCATACTTGGCATTTTGATACTATAGAATCAAAAGTGTTTTGAACTATTTAACTACTATGGAACCTCTTGCCACAAATCAGTAAAATCTGGCAGTTCTTTGATGATGAGGTGAAAGAAAGGAGGGAACAGAGAGGAAAAGAGAGACAGAGTGTAACCTTTTCCTAAGTTGAAGCATTTGCTCACGAGAAGATGTAAGAAAGGCGAATGTTTGTCTGAAAAATATCTCACCTGAAATTATGGCAGGACAAGGCAAAGAGAAAAATGCAGCATATTAAAATGCATTTCCAAATAGAATATTCTTTCATCTTTAGAAGTTATTTTCTGATTAAGAAAAAAGCAAATTGATGCTGTAAAGGAATTCTTTTTGAAGGCAAAGTACTTCTCAATTGAATTCTATTTTGACTAATGCTAAAGATACTAGGGAATTGTCAGGTTGCTCCTGTTAACATGGTCCTTTATATTATGTTTTGTCTAGTAGACCAAGCAGCTAATTTTAGATAATATATTTATTTGGGCAATGCACCATCCTCATCACCAATAGGATCCCCAAATAAAGCCATACCCAGAATCCCTTATGGATGCAAGAGAGTTTCAGTTTGTTTTGCTCTTGGTATGTTCAGTAGGTCCATTTCTGGAGACTCTCACAATGGAGACTTTACCATCATCATTAACATAACAAAAAGTTATTAAGTTTGAATTTTTATCAGATTTTTTACCATATAATGTCAGACTGGATTCTGTGTGTGTGTATATATATATATATATATATATGTGTGTATATATATATATATATATATATATGTGCGTGTGTGTATATATATATATATATGTGTGTATATATATATATATATATATATATGTGCGTGTGTATATACACACTCACACGCACATATATATGCTTTTGATTAAATTATATATACATATATATATTACATACATATATTTAATATTTGGGAAAAATGATAAAATTGGAAATGTGAAGCCCTCTATGCTGAGACCCATATGCAAAACATCCCTAGCTCTCACTTTGATAAAGTCAGGCTCATTCACAAGCCGAGGGTTTTAAGAAACCTAAACTCAAAATGACTAAAGAATTAGACCTCTAATGTCCTTTGGGACTCTTTCTTCTAATTATATTTTTTCTTTTTAATTTTTTTCTTTATCATTATTATGGCTCCATGATAGTTGTATATATTTATAAGGTACACGTGAGGATTTGATACTGGTATACAGTGTGTATTAATCAAATCAGGGTAATTATGGTGTCCATCTCCTCAAACATTTATCATTTATTTGTGTTATGAATATTCCATTTTCACTCTTCTAGTTACCTTAAAGTATACCATTATCATTGTTAAGGATGCCTTCACCAAACAGGCCATTTGGCTAAATTCATCCTCCTTTGCCACCCTGAACACCCAAAGCACCCTTTGTTCTGTGTACGCTTCCAGCTAAGTCAAATACTTTTCCCTAGAAAAAATAAACAAACAGAAACTATAAAAACAATAAACAAAGAAAATAAACTATATAACAAAAATAAAGGAAGGAAGAAATAAAGAAACAAATAACTCTTTGAGGAAGAATGAGGCCTTTCCATAGAATTTACCCTGCTCAGATAAATAATCGGTGCTGGGTCTTTTATCTCCAAGTTAGCTGTTAGCAATAGTAATTAAAGTTGTAAATGACTACTTTATGAGTGTTTCAGGAAACCCTTGTGCAACTAGTAATATTAGCTTTCCTTTTTTAGAATAATTTCATATTAATCACATAACAACTTTGAGTGTGTATGTGTGTGTGTGTGTGGTGTGTGTGTTTTATACCACCTAACTGGGTACTTTGGGGATAAAAAAGTCTTGGGGAAAAGGTGGCAGAATCTCATGTGTAGATGAGACTGGGCAAGGTGGACTCAAAGATTCCTCGGGGTCCATAGTTTACTAAGTCTAAGACATCATGTTTGGGGTACTCGGATTTTGTGGGAGATAGACAGACTGATCTCTCTGCAGGCCCTCCAATTCAGGGTAAAGCATGAAGGCAGGCCATCCCTGCAGCTCTTTCTCAAGACTACAGACAATGAAAAGAGCCCAGAGGTGCCCAGACATAGTAACATCATGCAGTCCTCACACCTGTAATCCCAGCACTCGGGGAGGCCAACGCAGGTGAATGGCCTGAGCTCACAGGTTTGAAACTAGCCTGAGCAAGAACGAGAGAGACCTCATCTGTAAAAATAGCTGGAGGTTGTGGTGGGTGCCTGTAGTCCCAGCTACTCACAAGAGAGTTGCTTGAGCCCAAGAGTTTGAGGTTGCTATGAGCTATGATGCTATGGCACTCTATCAAGGGCGACCTAGTAAGACTTTGTCAAAAAAAAAAAAAGAAAGAAAGAAAGAAAGAAAGAAAGAAAGAAAGAAAGAAAGAAAGAAAGAAAGAAAGAAAGAGAAAGAAAGAAAGACAAAAAACCATCCTTGCAAGGGGAATCAGCAGGCTGGTGGGCTGAGGCTGAGACCTTTGAACTCCTCCTGATCAACAGTTAGATTAGGGAAGCTGTTTTTGCCCTGTGGAGATTAAACTTGTTTTCATCTTCCCCTTTCTAAGTGCACTATCAGCCATTGTTGTCACCCTGTGTTTCCATTTACCCAGCAGTTGCTCTCCTACCCAACCTTCTAGGAAGGGTGGGGGGGATTCATTTTTTCTTACTTTTGAATTTTTACCCCTTTGCTTTTTTTTCACAAATGCTTTGTGTTAGAGTTCAATAAAAGGCATCTGAGGAGTTGGAGTGCTACTGCATTGCCTCAAGCTGCCCCTTGGTGTGTGAGATGGCATATGCCTCTCCAGGCTTCTCAGACTTTAAGCATTAAGCTGGTGTGAAATCTCCTTCTTCCTTCAGTGCCATCTCCCTTGTTGGCCCCCAGCCTGGGTCAGGTCCCCCAGAACCCTGACAGTCTTTCCTAATCATGATTTCTTCTCTATTTTTTATTAATTAGTTTCCTTAAGACCAGTGGAATCATACCACAAAACAATTATTTAACTTGACATTAATTCAACTGCATGCATAAACTAAAGAGAGAGAGGGAGAGGGAGAGGGAGAGGGAGAAGGGGAGGAGTGGGGGAAGAGCCAGGGATTTTGTTTTCCTCCCTCTTTGCCTCATGTGACATCTCTGCTGCACCTCCTCCTGTCTCCAGCTCCCTAAAGAAACTCACATTCATTCTACCTTCTGCAGGCTGACTCACCTCTGCTTTCTAACAACATTTCATTTTCCCTCTGTCTTTTCAACTGAAGGGGGTGCAGTGGCTTCTTCTTGGTGTTAACAGGGTTGATTGAATACTTTTTGACATTTTTTCAAGATACAATAAATTTTTAGAAACCTATCAAAGTGGGTGTCATTTTTTAACCCTCACTGGAGAGATGTTTTAGCCATAAACTGCCCACAGTAACAAGGTGATAAGCTGCTTGCTTCTATAGCCATTTGTGTGATTTGGAAACAGAGTATTGTTTGATATGTACATTCTTAACATGATGAATAGAATTTCAGAGATGACAGAATAGAGAGACATTGTGTAGATATTTGAAAGCTTGCCCATGCATTTATTTCCCCAGACAGACAAGCCTCATGTCCTCTAACTGATGCCTCTGCTAGAATTGGGAGACAGGATGAAGGATACAACAGTGGGAAAAAAAGAGCAGTGAAGTGCTAGGTCAAATGGATGAGAAATGTAAAATAAAAGAATTTTACATTCTAAAAGCTCACATGCAGCTTCTCAGGCAAGGCCAATGAAGAGATTTTCTTGGAATTAACTTCCAGAAATCCTGCTTCAGCTTGTCCCTGAAGAGGACATTTTGGTTAAAAGGCAGAATATACATTTCCAATCAAAGGGAAACTTTATGTTCATGTCTGCTTTTCAAAAAGATCCTCAAAAATAGAAGTCATTTGACTGTGATGTAGGTCTAAGTGACATTTCAGGTGGGCTATGCTAGTCAGTATTTAATAAGTGACTCTTTGGAGAGAAAAGCCTCTGGTTTACAGTGCTTGACAGTTTTCTTGGTGTAAATGCTTCCACCCTGGACAATTTCAGGCTGCTGACTTGACAGCACTGAGTATAGAGCTGGGAAGAGACCCAGTAGCTAAGCATTATATAAAATGTGGAATGTAAATGTCTTAACACAGTAACTGTGAAATT
>CAUYPK010067123.1:0-29389 GCA_963574355.1 Loris lydekkerianus | reverse complement strand
CCTCCCTCCACCCTTACCTCCCCCCTCCCTTCCCCTTCCTTGGCCCTTTCCCCATATTCTTGAGCCATCGTTGGGTTATAGGCTTCATATGAAAGCTACAAATTATCTTCATCGTAGGGCTGAGTACATTGGATACTTTTTCTTCCATTCCAGAGATACTTTGCTAAGAAGAATATGTTCCAGCTCCATCCATGTAAACATGAAAGAGGTAAAGTCTCCATCTTTCTTCAAGGCTGCATAGTATTCCCTGGTAAACATGTACCACAATTTGCTAGTCCATTCGTGGGTCGATGGGCACTTGGGCTTCTTCCATGACTTAGCAATTATGAATTGGGCTGCAATAAACATTCTGGTACAGATGTCTTTGTTATATTGTGACTTTTGGTCTTCTGGGTCGAGTTTCTTGTCTTTGAAATGCAAAGCTCTTCAGTCTTTGATTCCTAGTGTACTCATATGTTACCACCTGTTACCCAGTCTAAGAGGCTGCTCAGTGCTAATTCTGCTGTCTAGATTTGGGTGTGGTTGAAGAATCCATGTGAGAGCAACACTCCTCTCCTGCTCACGCTCAGTTTATGTGAAGCCTGTCCTTTGGGCAACATCTGCAGAGCCTAATCAGTCATGGTCTGATTAGGACATGCACAGGATCCTTGTGCAGGGATGCACAGGTTGTGCACTGAACAAATTTAGGGGGCTCTAGTCACAGAAAATATTTAATATAAATGGTGCCCCCTGAAGTCAGGCACCGTAACAACCCTATATCTATTTCTTAGATTTGTAGCCTAGGATCATTACTCGGAAGAATCGACTGACTATAATCTGGCTCAGCATAGTAGAAAGTGTCACAGAATTATCAGTAATTGTTATTATTGCCATAGCATGGGAGTCTGATGTGGTTATAATAGTCATGGTATTAATGGGGTGCTCATTTGTAATCCTTATGGCATTAGACTATTAGAATTGGAATAAAATATGATAGGCAACATTGGTATTTAATTTTACCTAATTCTTTCAAATATTAATATATTATATATTTTATAATGAATATAGTACATTCTTTTTTCTTTTTTTTTTTTTTTTAGAGACAAATTCTCATTTTGTCACCCTCGGTAGAGTGCTGTGGCATCAGAGCTCACAGCAACCTCCAGCTCTTGGGCTTAGGTAATTCTCTTGCCTCAGCCTCCTGAGTAGCTGAGACTACAGGTGCCTGCCACAATGCCCAGCTATTTTTTGTTGCAGTTTGGCTGGGGCTGGTTTCAAACCCACCACCCTTAGTATATGAGGCCAGCGGCCTGCTCACTGAGCCACAGGTGCCGCCCGAATATAGTACATTCTTACAGTAGTAAATTAATATAATTTACTGAATAAATGTACATATACTGGGGTAGATGTTTGTTTTGCATTGATAAGGATGTGCAATTAAAGACAAATATTATTTCCTTTCCTTCTTTCTCCACTATAGTCTGTGGGCCCTTGGCCGAGATCTGATGAGAACAAATCCCCTCACCTCCTAAGTTCTTATTGGGAGTTTTTATAAACAGCACATTTAGTTCATTTGCCTTAGAGGCAAACTAAGATTTGTCATTGCAGGTGAGATACTATAAAATCCCATTAAGGAAATGAAGCTGGATTTGGATGTTGAGATGTGGCTCAAAAGATCTTTCAGGAGCAGACTTAGCAGAAGCAAAGGCACAGCAAACACACACACACGGATTACTAGACCCATTTGGCCGGATGAACAGGTCGGTGCCAGTGCAGAGCAGAGAGGGAGGCTGAAGACTCAGGAGTGCTGCCTTGCCCACCCAAATAAGGGGCTTGGATCTTATTCTGAAGGGAACAAGGGTAATAGAACGTTTTTGAGGAGGCTGTCATGAGCAAAACAATGTTTAGGATGATAGATAAGCAAATTAAAAAGCATTTCCACCTATGGTGCAGAACAAGACCAAACAAACATCATGTTTCATTTCTAGGGTTGGTTCAAACACTGAGGTGTAAAAACATGGTGTGTCATTAAGACTGTGGGTTTCTTCAGTTGACCATCTGGATGTGTCTAAATATTTGGATCCTCAGATTCATCTACACAAGTTTCTGTATGAAACTAGCCAGTGTGATGCTGATTTACACATTATCTACATGAGTGTGCAGAGTCACTTCATATTCTGCAGGGGCAAGGGGAGATATAAGGATTCTATTTTAGTGTAGTGTCCAGTAAAAAATGTGTTTGTGTGAGTCTGGGATAGCCTAGCTAGCCTGCTCAAAAGTTCAGATGCCTGGAAGTAGAACCTTACAGGGGTCTTCCTGTGCCATGATCCTCTAAGAACAGTCTGCTATGTCACTATTAAAGACATATCAAAGTATGTCTTTGTTGAGAAGATACAAGTCTGAGCCTGTCTTGTGTGCCTAATTGATTGTCCTTTTATAGAACCAATGGAGCATAGAAAAGTGAAACAATGAGTAGGTTTGAACACAGATTTCTATTCTTATTGCGAATTTCTTCCTAATTAAGATGCTGGGAACACAGTCAAGTCTAAATCACTTTCTAGATGCCTATATGAGTTGATTTGCTTTGAGAATGAATGCCAGCCATCAAAGAGGTCATACAATCCTAGCACCGTGATAAGAACATTGGAAATAGAAGGAGCTAAGCAACTTGCCAAAAGCTGCCTTCAAGTTGCTGTCAGGCTAGGACTTTGGGCTCTCTACCCAGGACACTTTCCTTTATGTAGGCACTTCTATTCTTGGGTGCTGGATGTCCCTGAATATGCTTTAGGAGGTCCAGGAACATTTAAAATCCTATAGCAGGAGGGACCATGAACTCTCAGAAATGTTGAATATTGCTGTGATGCATCCCACTTTCCCTGCCTGGGGCTCTGCCTCATATGCCCACCGGGGAGGGGGTGGAATATGCTGTGGAGTGACCCCCAACTCTCTTTCACTCCTGTGGGGTCATCTGCTTGTGTCTCAGCATCCTGAGAAGCCATGGGAAGAAACTCTCACAAAAGAGTAATAAAAGATCAGTACCCAAATCATTATGCGGGGATTATGTCAGCACCAAAATACTCTGAGATAAATATGTGGTCAAAGTAAGATCCATATTATTTCCAAAGATCCATTTTTTCCAGGAGACGGAAAAATCAATGCCAATATATCCATAACTAATCCTACCAGCTGGGTAGGTCATAGCACCAGTTATAGAAACTAAAACTTTTGAGCAACTTATATTTCTGTTTTTTCTTTACTTCCCACTATCCAACAAATTTTACCTCCTAATGAGTTCTCTACTCTCCATCTGGCTGCCACTGGCCACTGCTGCCTTGACCACAGCCACTCAGCTGGTCACTCGTTCTGCTAGACTCACCTCTCTCCTGAGAAGCTTCCACCAGCCACCAGAAGGCTCCACATATGCATCTTCAGAGCATGTCAGACCATGTCATTCTCCTGCTTCTGGCTGTGCAGTGACTCCCATCACCCCCAGGAAAAAAGGCGGGGTGGAGAGAAAGCATGGGAAGGCCCTCAGCATCTATCAGGCTTTTAGCCAAGGCCTCATCACTTGCTACCCCTCGCTCACCCTTTCTCCTAAAAAGTGTTGAAATGTGCACTTTCTACCCACTTCCTGTCATTTCATGACTCTGGGCCTTTGTTCAAGTTGCCCCCTTTCAAAGCTCTCCCTTCTTGGGATAACAGACTGTCCTTTCAGACGCAGCCCCCAAAGTCACCCGTTTAGGAAGCTTTTCCCGGTCCCTCCGGGCAGGGCTGGGCTGGGTCTCCTCTGGGCTCCTTCATTGCTCTTACCTCAGTTAACATATTAGTTTGCTAGAGCTGTCACGACAAAGTACTGCAAACAACAGAAAGCTACTTTCTCACAGTTTTGGAAGCTGTAAGTATAGACCCAGCTGTCCACGGCTGTCCTCCTCTCAGGGTGCTCCCTCGGCACATAGATGGGCGTCTTCTCTCTCTGTCTTCACGTGGTCTTCCCCTGTGCGTGCCTGTGTCTTGATAATCTCTTCTTATGAGGACATCAGACATTTTCGAGGAGGGTCCACTCTAATGACCCCTCCTTTTAATTAACTCTTTAAAGACCCTATCTTCAAATATAGTCACATTGTGAGGTACTAAGGGTTAGGACCTCAGCATACAAACTTGGGTAGAGGTGGGGGTGGATACAATTCAACTCCTTTAATGTTATAATTACTTGGTTATGTCTTTATATAGCTCTAGCTATGAGTTCTCAAAGGAAATGACTTTCATGCATTCTCGCACACCTGGTCCATGGCACACTTTTTAAATGATAGTTGAATGAAAGAAGGAATAAACTAGCCCGCAGGATCTCCAGGGCAGTGGGGGAGGAGGAAGTCTTGTGCCGGGGTCTGCAGCAGCAGTCAGAGTGGTACTCCTACCCCCCATGTGAGTTTCGTAAGGCTATTGTCATAAATTACCCAAAACTCAGCGGTTTAAAATAACAGAAGTTAATTCTCTCACAGTTCTAGAGGCCAGAGTTGAAAGTTAAGGTATTGACAAGGCCACGCTGCCTCCAAAAGGTCCAGGGGAGAATTCTTTCTCGTCTTTGCCAACTTCTCAGGCCTCTAGCGATTTCTGGCTTGTGACTGCCTCACCCTAATCTCTGTTCCCTTCATCACACAGCCCTCCCCACGTGTCTTTGTATCTGTCTCCCCTTCTCTTCCCTTATAAAGACTCGTCATTGAATTTAGGGCTCACTGTAATCCAGACTGATCTCATCTCAAGGGCCTTAATTATACCCATTGGGACCTTTTTCCAAATCAGGTCACATTCCAGGTGGACGTAACTCTTTTGGGGGGGTGGGGGTGGGGCACTGCTCAGCCCTATACATCCCCTGAAGGGAGAATGAGTTGGATCGAAGCATGGGAACCTCTGGACGTGGGCAGCCACTTCTGGTTCCATATTTTTCCCCAATGCAAGGTGTTTTGTGAGAATTCATTTGACTGTTTGTACCTTCATCTCTTTAGTTCTCAGACATTCATGAGAATGCCTGGCATGTTCCTGGCATCGCCCTGAAGTTGGGCAGAAAGCCAGTATCCTGGGTGCTTCAATTTTTGTTTTGTTTTATTTTGTTTTGAGTTAAGAGTCTCACTTTGTTGCCCTCAGAAGAGTGCCACGGCATCACAGCACATAGCAACCTCAAATTCTTGGGCTTAAACAATTCTCTTGCCTCAGCCTCCCAAGTAGCTGGGACTACAGGTGCCCACCACAATGCTCCGCTATTTTTTGGCCCGGGCTGGGTTGGAACCCGCCAGCCCCGGTATATGTGGCTGGTGCCCTAACCACTGAGCTATGGTTACCGAGTCCTGAGTGCTTCATTTGATTTGTTGACCTCTGAAGGGACGCTGGAGTGAAAGGACTTGAGGATTCACACAGCAGTTGGGGTTAGATACCGTAGAAGCTGCTTGCAAAAGCCGTGTGGCCCTGGCCAAGGCCAATTCAGTGCACCTCTCCCTGGGCTTGCCTCTGTGTTTCTGCATCAGCTTGACTTAACAAACACTTCTGTCAACACACATAGAAGCCAGATTAAATGCAGTGATTGGGAGAAAGTGAGCAGTGGCAACCCAGGCCAGGATGTGGCTGCCCATCAGAGTCTTCAGGGGGAGACAATGTTAGAGAAGCAGGTGAGGGGTCATTTAAAGGTAACTGACCAGACTATCAGCTCCTGGAGGAAGGACTCAGGTCTTGTCTATATCTGTAGCTCCGTGTATTGTGGGCCAATGAGCTTGTTGTGGGGAGCACTGTAAACATTGGTCAAAGTAACTGAATAGTTACTTCTGGGACTTTCAAGTGGCCTTTGCCCATTTAATGGAGTAAGGACCATCTGTTGGAATAAAATTGAAAGTTGAATACTTAAAATTTCTGCTTTAAACTTTGCCTTTCACCAACATGACTTATTTCACCCTTGAGCAATACACACAAGGCCTGTGGACACCCTGCCTCTAACAACTTAACTGGCCCTCTGGTCCCATCTCCATGACACCCTGCCTCACACATTATGCCTCAGCAGCACTGAGCTCCCCACAAATCAGATTCTCCATCTATCTGGCTAAGCCCATGCTCATCCGTCTGCCCTTAGCAGCCTCCCTGTCCTTCATCTGACCAATGCCTTGATTTTCCAGATTCATATTCCTGAGCAGCTGTCTCTGAACCTCCAGACCACTCTGAGTGGTTCTCCCTCCACACTTACCTTAAAATATCTCAGCACTGTCACCTCATAGTACAATTACCTAGTTAAGGGTTTGTCTTCTAGTTCCTCACTAGATTGAAAACTCCATGGGGAAAGCACTTCCCAGCTACGTCTTTCTCATCTCTGTACCCCATAGCCAGCATGGAGTCTGGCCCATTGATGAATTAAATTAAACCAACCTGTTGGAGGGAAAGCTGCTTTGGTGTGTTCTGGGGAGTCTGGTCAGCATTCAGCATTCTGTCCCTGCGTCTGCTGACATCTGACTATGGGGTAGAGCTGGTTGGATGACAAGTCCAGGTGAGAAGCCAGCGACTGTGGTAGGAAATAAGGAGGAAACCCACATTTACGGTATCTACTTTGAACTATGCTCTGTGGTAGGTCAACTGCTTTATCAGTATAATCTCTGAAATGGGACTTAAGAACTAGGTCCCCATCTGGATTCTGACACCAACTAACTGTGTAGGTTTGGGGAAATGATTTGCCCTCTCTGGACCTTAGATTTCTTGCCTGTAAAAAGAAACAGTTGAGTGAGGTGAGTCAGAGTCTCACGCATCCTCACCTCCTGTTCCATCCTACAGAAAATAGTTTCCCTCTCACAGGAACCCTCTCTCTCATATCTTAAAGCTCTATTACTGTCATATTCTCTCTGAAGTATATAGTCAACCTGCTCAGGCAGCCCTGTGACTTTTTTAGATGGAAGAAAGGAGACATGAGTAACAAAGACAGGGACGTTCTCATACAGAAGCAGGATTTTGACGCAGATCACTTCGACCAGTAGCAGGTGTGGGCTCCACCTGTTATCTTTCCTTCTCTCCATAGGTTATTTGCTTGGTTCAAAATTCAGAAGGTACAAAAGCTGGAGTTATTCCCCACCATATCCCCTCAGTTACACTCTATTTCTATTTTCTGAGGTAATCTGTCCTAAATGTTTCACGTATATTCTTCCTGAAACATTTTATGCACATTCTGGCAAATATTGCACAGAGTCACAGGTTTGAAACTCTCTTTTTATTTGATACAGATGTAATACACCATAAACTCTATTACGTACCTTGCTGTGGGAGGATAAACTTTTTGACATATAGTTTATATACATTAAAATTCAGCATTTTTAAGTGCACACTTTCATGGGTTTTGACCATGTAAATGGTATAGTCGTGTGACCACCATCACAATTGTGACATAGAACATTTCCATCATCACATTAAGTTCCCTCCTGCCCTGATGCCAAGGTCCCTTCTCAAACAACCCCTGCCTCCTGGAAATCACTGATCTATTGCTATAGTTTTGTCTTTTAAAAAATACCATATAAATGGCGTTCTCATGTAAATGTAATCTTTTATGTGTGGCTTCTTTCACAATGCTTTTGAAGTCGTCTGTGTTGGTCCATTGATTAGTAGTTTGTTTCTTGTTATTTGAGTAATATTCCATTGTATGAATATGCTACAGCTCGTTTACACATTCAGTATAAACTTAGATTCTTCCCCAGGTGTTAGGTGTTAATAACAAAGTTGTTATAAACATTTGTGTACAAGCTTTTCTGTTAATTATGTTTTTATTTCTCTTGGATAAATATTTAAGAGTGGAATTTACTGAGTTACGTGGCTAGTGAATGTTTAATCTGGTTTAAAAAATACTTTCAAATTATTTTCAAAGTGGCTGTCAAAATTTGTATGAGATTTCTAGTTGCTTCTTTTCCAGCATTTGGCATCGTCAGGTTTTTTTTTTTGTTTTTTTTTTTTTTAGGTTTTAGGCATGCCAGTAAATATATAGTAATATGTCTCTGCACCTTTAATTTTCATTTTTCTAGCAACCGTGTGCTAAGCATTTTTCACGTACTTATTAGCTACCTTTGTATCTTCTTTAATGAAGTGTTTATTAACATATTTTCTTTATTATTATCTTAGCATTTTGTTTTCTTCTTATCAAATTTCAGGGGTTCTTTATATGTGCAAGACACAATTTCTTTGCCAGATAAATGTTCTGCAAATAGTTTACAAGTTTGTGACTTGACTGACTGTTTTTTATAACAGTGCTTTTTGAAGTGCTGAAGATTTTTATTTTGATTTATTTCTTTTTATCATTTTTTTCTTCTATGGTTTGTGCTTTTTGTGTGTTATCTATGAAATATTTGTCTAACCCAAGGTCACGAAGATATTTTTCTGTTTTCTTCTGGAAGTTTTGTAGCTTTAGTTGTATGGTTCACTTCAAGTTCAATTTCTATAAGAAACAAAATACAGATTTGAATTTTTTCCTTTCCTTCCTCTTCTCCTGTTAATGTGAAATGCTTTGATTGATTTTGAAATGTTAAATCAACTTTGAATTTCTGGGGTAAAACCCACTTAGTCATGATTTATTATAATTATTAGAGATTTCTATATTTGCTTTGGTACAATTTTGTTTAAGTTTTGTGTTTGTATGTTCATAAGGAATAGTAGTCTATAATTTTATTTTAATTTCTTTGTCTAGTGTCATTATTAGGATAATATACACCTCATACAATATGTTGGGGATGTTTCCTTTTCATCTGTTTTCTGGAAGAATTTCTGTAGAATTGGCATATTTCTTCCTTAATAGCTTGGTAGAATTCACCAATGAAATTATCTATCCTCCCTAGAGATTTCTCTGTGGGCAGTTTTCCCCCCCGCAAATTCAGTGTTATTCAGCTTATCTCTTTCTTTGTCAATGAATTTAGTAATTCATGTTCTTCAAGTTATTTGTTGCTTAGTCTAAATTGTTGAATTGATTACCAATTCTCTCTTTATCATGTCCCTGTGGTATTCATATTAATATTAATATAGCAGTTGTAATGTTCTTGTATATTAAATTTATAATCTTAGCCATATATAGGTTTGTATTTATCTATTGATTTTTCCCTCCCTGATTATGGGTTGCGTTTTCCAAGTTATTTGCATACTCTGGTAATATTTTGATTGCTAGACTCAGTGATTTTTATATTGTTGGATACTGGATTTTGTTTTATTCCTTCAAATAGTGTTGGGCTTTGTTCTAGGATGCAGTTAAGATATTTGACCCTTCTGAAGACTTGTAAAGATGCATCCAAAAAATCCTAAAGTGAATTTTGTTCCATCATTGAAGCAATACCTTCTGAGGACTCAATCCAATGTTCTGTGTTCTATGAGGTCTTTCCACTTTGCCTGCTAGAAACACAAACTATTACCAGTCTTATGTGAGATCCTGAGATTGTTTCTTCTACTCATTTCTAGTTCTTTCTCCATACTTTGTAGTGTCCTTACATGTACATGCAGATTAGGATTTAGCCAAAGATTCACAGGATCCCTCCTGCAAGTCTACAGAGTGCTTCCTAATCTCTTCTATCTCTCTCTGTCCCTCTCTTTCTCTCTTCCTCTCTTTCTCTCCCTCCCTCTCTCTCTCTCTTTCTTTCACACTCCCTCTTACTCCATCTTCTCTGGTATTTTAGATTTGCAAATTTTAGCTACCTTGACTTTCCTAAGCTCCAAACTCTGTTGCTGGCTTAACTCAGAGAGACTGCCAGGCTTAGCTTGGGTCCTGGGCAGCCTACTCCCAATGTCTGAAGGCCATCATTTCATATAATCGATCTGCTGCTAATGCTCTAGTTGTTGAGTGCAAATTAGATTTCTTTTACTCACTCAGGCCAGAAGCATAGATTGTTGAAATTGACTTTATTTTTTTTAATTTCAATGTATTTAGGGGATAAAAGTGTAGTGTTTTTACGTAGATATATTTTATAGTGATGAAGTCTGGGCTTTTAGTATACTCATCACCCAAATAATGTACATTGTACCAAATAATTTTTCATCCTTAACTACTCTCCCACCCTGCCATCTTTGAGCCTTCAATATCTATTATTCCACTGTACATAAACATGAGTACTGATAGTTTAACTCCTATTTATAAGTAGGAAAATGTGACATTTTATTTTCCATTCCCTTTTCTTCTTCTTCTTCTTCCTCCTCCTCCTCCTCCTGATCTTCTTCCTCTTCTTCTTCTTTTTTCTTTTGAGACAGGATTTTGCTTTGTCATCCTGGCTAGAGTGCAGCGGCATCATTAGAACTCACTGCAGCCTCATACTCCTCCTCAGCTTAAGTCATCTTCCTGCCTCAGCCTCACGAGTTGCTGGGATTGCAGGTACATGCTACCATGCATGACTAATTTTTCTATTTTTTGTAGAGATGGGGGTCTCACTCTTAATCAGGCTGATCTCAAACTCCTGACCTCAAAGTGATCTTCTTGCCTTAGCCTCCCAGTGTGCTAGGATTGCAGGGGTGAGCCACCATGCCTGACCTGATTTTTCCATTCCATTATCTAAGTTACTTTACTTAAGATAATGGCCTCCACTTATATCCAAGTTAGTGCAAAAGACATAATTTCATTCTTTTTCATGGCTAAGTAGTGTTCCGTTATGTATGTGTGTTCGTGTGTGTGTGTGTATGTGTGTGTATCACATTTCCTTTATCTGCTCAGCTCTTGGTGGACACTGGTTGATTCTGTATCTTTGCTGTTGTGAAAATATTAACAGACTATGCATCTGACAAACGACCAATATGTAGAAACTATAAGGAACTCGAATAACTCAGCAAGGAAAAAACAAAAAATATTCATTAAAAATTGGCAAATGACATGAACAGACATTTTTCAAAAGAAGATATACAAATGGAGAACAAATATTTGAAAAAATGTTCAACATCACTAATCACTAGAGAAATGCAATTAAAATCACAATGAAAGGCCACTTTACTCCAGGCAGAATAACCATTATTAAAAAGTCAGCAAACAATAGATGTTAGCATAGATACAGTGAAACAGGAATACTTATACATTGTTGGTGGGAATGTAAATTAGTACAACCTTTATGGAAAACAGTATGAAAATTCCTTAAAGAACTAAAAATAGACCTTCCATTTGATTCAGTAATTCTACATTCGGTACATTCGGAGCCAGTGATTACACACTCCAGGGACAGACCAAGGTTCCTGAGGGAGACGGGGCTTCACTGCCTGAGGCACAGACTCATCACTTCCCTGCACTGGAGCGTGGGCAGTATTTTTAATAGCAATGTGGCAAAAGTAAACATGAACAGAAGTAAACATGTGTCTACCCAAAGGAAAGGAAAAGAAGTCATAGTCAAAAACACCTGCACTTGTATATTTGTGACAATTGACTCTGACATCCCCATTTCTCTTGAGTTGTTTCTCCTTTCTTTCTAGAATAGTGTCTTCTTGAATTCAGCTATGAGTTGGAGTTCAGAGTATAGTCATGAAGATTAACTGGACTAAAATACAATGGCAATAACATTAAAGTGATAGTGCTATAGCAAAATATTTGGCCTTCTGGCACAAGAGTCTTTTTGACCCTTCATTCCGCTCTTTTAAAGGTATATTGTCTTCTGAAAAGTCTTCGTCTTGTACCTTAAATCCTCAGAAATGAAGAAACAGGAAAACAGATGTCTCTAGCTAATCCTTCACTGACACAAGCCTAAGTGGGATGTTATCTGCCTTTTAACCTGTTACTATTTGAGGCTCTGGTGGTTCCATGAATTCCTTTGGACAGCTCTAGAAAAAGTGAATTTTATTACTATCAAAATGGAGTCTCATTGTCCAGCTACCTTCTGATACCCAGGCCCCAAGTGTTCAGAGTCCACTAGAGTATGAATTATTATGTGTACACAGGAAAATATGCTGGCTGGCAGCTTTGCTTACAGATAGACGGCACTCCCTCAGGAGTAGGAGACTCTCCCCGTGCACGGCGCACGTGTTTTAGTCTTGAAACCAAGTGATTTGTGCAATCTTGTGAAGACAAAGATCAGAAAACTGGGCTTGAAGCCATGCCCCACTTTTATGCTTTATAAGTAAGGCCTTTTCTCTTCCTTTGCTGGTTCCATGTGTCAGCAGAAGGGCCAGGCCTGTCAGAAGCCATTGGCCTCTAGTCATAGGACTTGGTGGACAACAGTAACGTGGGAACAGCCAAACAAACAAGTGAATGCATTGTTTAGGAAACGAATAACATTCTGAGGTTTCAGTGATAACAACTGGAAGGTAAACGTATAAGGTGGTAACAAATAACTGGCCTGGGTGCCTTTTGTTAAAAGTTGGACTACAGATGCATTTTTCTCCTCTATAGAAATATTTTTGTTATGTTCTTCTGTGGTGGAAAGAATGGAAAGAATGTGCTGGGAGGTCTTTTTATGTTTGCAATAGCAACTCTATAAACAGGCTTGGTTCTTCTAGAATGATGCTATTCATTCTGACAGACGCCATTAGTCACGTGTGCCTATTTTAAGTTTAAATTAATTACAATGAAATAATATTTAAAAGGTAGTGCCTCAGTCATATTAGTCACACTTCAAATACTGCACAGCCACATGTAGCTAAAGGCTACTGTATTGGAAAGCACAGCTATGGGACATTACTGTCATCACAGAAGGTTCTATAGGACAGTGTTATTGGAGGGTGACCCTGGTTTAGATCTGGCTTGAAGACCAATCAGTTATGTGGTCACAAGGCCTTCTCCGGGTCTTTCTTCTTGTCTGAAAATGAAAGTGGGCATGAATATTCTTCCATTTCACTAAACAGAAAATGAAGAAATCACTGGAGAAAAGTACTCACAGACAAAAGTTTGTATGAACCCATTAGTTTGAATGATAATTACTTAGGCGGAGCTCTACAACTAATAATCAGCCTTTGCAAATCTTATTAAAAACATGCCCACGCTGATTGAGAGTCTCTCTGTGGCCAGAAGGACTCACCAAATCCACAAAGGTTGCCACAGAAACTTTGAGGATTAAAGATGCTTCACCCCCAATCCATTAGGGCCAAGTGTAGCATTGAACCAGGGAATCAGACACAGAGATCAGGATCCTTCACCTTGTCCCATTCCCCACCCCATCTCCATCAAAATAACTTATCATCTTAAAGCAAGCAGGAGGTAGGGGAAGAGGTTGTTATAACTACTCAGAAAATATAAGGGTGAATGTTAAGCAATTCTCTTGTGAGTATGGGGAGTTCTCATTCTGTAATAAAAATTTTATAGCTGCAAGACCGAGCCTTTGGTCAATTGCCCATTGCTTCCTATGTATCCCTTTAATATGTCTCAAATTAACAGGCTGATAAATCTTTATTGAGCCTGCACTCTGCACCTAATGTCAGATACTGTGGGCAATAGATAAAAGCTAAGAGGGGGGCCCTTTCTGTGAGGCTCTGCCTACCCGGGTCAGGGAGAAGGATTAACACTATGTGCATGAAGCATTTGAAAATTAATACTAGAGTTCTGGTAGAGCTGGGTTCTGGAGCATATGATTCACAGTACTGAATAGGTGGTGAAGGCAACCAGAGATGGAGGAGAACTGGATTTATCCAGGTCATAAGGGTCATGTGGAATTCAAGGGGAGAAAGGGATGGGAAGGCAAACAAGACAGTGGAAATAATCTGAGAGCATCTGAAGATCAGCAGGTGGCACAAAGTGGAAGGAGCGGTGATAGATGAGACTGAAAATCAAGTTTGACACCCTACTGTGGAAGGATTTTTGTGCCAAACCAGGGAGTCTGAATTTCACCATGTAGGTAAAGGGAAGCCATCAAAAGTTAAGCAGAATAATGACTCGATTTTATCTACACTGGTAATTTTGGAACAATAAGAGTAATGGAAGCTGGGAGAGAGATGTTTCTCAGACTACAGCGAGTGTATGCAACATAATACCACAGGGGAGATATGAAGAGAGTCTGAGCTGCCACAAGGAGCAGTTGAAACGAATGCAGTCAGGATGATTCTGAAAACCCTTGAGTAGGTGGAACTTTTGAGACATGGTACCCAGGTGGATACTGAAGACCATGGGAATTAAGATACCATAAATTGATCCTTCCTGCGGGTGAAGGGATTTCAACATTTTATTGTGCTCATGGACTATATGGGCTGATCTGCCTCATAGGCAGGTACACATATGAGTATAGAATTGTACAGAGGGATGAGGTTAGGTACGGTGGTGTCATGGGTTTACAGAGATAATAGCTGTAGTCACTGATGTAAACAGGGTCACCATGGAAGATGGTGGAGACTCCAAATAAGGCTTTCCTGTACACTGCACAGAGGTACGCCCACCTGTGATTAACAGTGGGCTCTGTGATGTGTGTGTGTGGGGGGGGACTCTGGTTTTTATTAATAGCATTTGCTGATTTCTGTAGCATAAATACTGCCACCATAGCTGATTTTAAGCTATCCACATAGTATCACTAAACAGGGGATTTGGGAAGAGCTGTGCACAGTTGGCTGTCAAGAGCTGGGACAAGATGCTCCACATACCCCTAATTATGTAAGTTGTACCACACACAAGGGCACTTGGCCAAGGGGGCCGTGGGGCTAGCATCTAGCCGAGTCCACCGAGAGTCCAGGTGTCTGCAGGGCTGCCTCTGGGGAGGGGTGGGGGCAGGGTTATTCTGCATTATTTGTCCAAAGGGGGCACCTTTTCTTAACTCTGAACCAGAATTCAAGAGGGCTAAGGATGGAGCCCCGAGGAACACCAACATTTATGACTAGGGAAAGAAGACCCACCAAAATAAAACCAAACAGGAAAAGTGGGCAGAGCTCACAACCAAGCATGATCCCTTTCTAGTTTGATGATCTTAGTCAGATTACTTCACTTCTCTGTGCCTCAGTTTTACCATTTTTATACTGTGGCAAAAATACACATAATATAAAATTGAACTCTGAACCATTTTTCAGTGTACAGGTCAGTGGCGTTAAACACATTCTCATCCGTACTCTTGTCACCGCCACACACCCACAGAACTACGGTTTTGCAAAACCGAAAGGCTGTACTTGGTAAATAGTAGCTCTCTGCTGCCCTCTTCTGCAGCCTGGGCAACTGCCATTCTACTTTCTGTCTGCAATTTAGACTATTCCAGGTACCTGCTATTAGAGGAGGCATCATACACCAAGTTTCACCATTTTTTAATTAAAATATTCCTAGGTGATGGGCTCAAATACAACTTGAACGTTACCTTAGGAATGAAAACAATGTAACCTAAGTATTTGTACCCTCATATTAATCTGATATGAAAAATGTTATAAACCAACTTCAAAAGAAAGATAATACTTCCCTTTTAAGGGGATTGTGAGGATTCTGGCTGAACGTACAAAGCAGTTCACATAGAGGGGACACAAAACAAAGGATGCCTGCCATTTGACACAGTAAGGGGCTGTGCTAGATGGTTATAGGAGACAGGGAAGTGAGTCAGCCACAGTCCCTGCCTTCAAGGACCTTCAGCTCAGTAGGAAAGACTTTGTCTTTACGAGTAACTGTTACTGAATAAAAAAGTGAAAAATTTCAGAATGAAAGTACTAAAATGTCCTTTAGGAACTTAGAAGATGAAGGTGTTATTATTGGCTGGGAAAAGTTCACAGAAAAGGAAACCTTTCTTCGAGGAATTTGGCAATGGCAAAAAGGACTCCTAGAGAAGTGCCGGGGTCGGCTCAGGCTGCCGTGCAGAGTGTCACAGACGGGGTGGCTTAAACAACGCAATTCATTCCTCACAGGTCTGGCAGGAAGTTCATGATCAGGGTGCCAGCACGTCCAGGTTCTGGTGAGAACTCACTACCCAGCCACTGCCTGCTCACTCTGTCCCCTCAGGGGAAGGAAAGAGGGAGCTCTCCTGGGTATTGCTTCTTTTAAGGATATTAAACCTGTCAGATCAGGGCCCTACCTTCTGACTTCATTTAACCTTAATTACTTCCTTAGAAGCCTCATCTTCAAATGTGGCCACACAGGGAGTGTTAGGGCTTCAACATGAGTTTTGAGAGAAGGAATATTCAGTCAGTAAAAGGCACAGAGGTGAGAAAATACCATACACAGGAATCTTTCAATGTTGTGGTTTGATGGAGCATAAGGGGCTGAAAGTGGGGGTGTGGGGGAAATAAAACTATACCTGGGGATTGACTGGACCATGGAAGGTCAGCTTTGAATTGCAGCTGAGACTTTTGGAGTGAGTTTGGTGTGTGGCAGGGTGCATCTGAGGCTTTTAAACCAGAAGTTGCAAGGCCAGAGGTGTGCTTTGGGAAGAAGATTCTGGGAGTGGTGAGCTTTAATGCAAGTCTCGCTCTTCCTTCCTTGGAGCAGAGAAGGACGTGAAAGTGCCGACAGATTAAATACCTGCTGGAATCTCCCAGCCAGACCTTCCAGGTTGTGTTCCTGAGTGCCTCGATCCCCAGCTTGACTGGTAACAAAGGGGCACGCAGTTCTGGGTGCTCTTGTGAAAAGTCAGTATGAAGGGTGTCATTCTCCTGCGTACCCCTAAACAGGACTTTCCGAGAGTCAAACCCAAAGCAAAAGCAGCCTTCTTCATCTTCAAGGTTTGGAAGGGAACGGACCAAATAAAATCTCCACTGACTAACTTTGGACCGTGGAGTATGCAGCAAAGCTACCTGGTCTTACGTTTCCCGGGCTGGAATTTAGTTCTCAGAAGTTGTAAACTGTCAAATCTCTGTTGGAGAGCTCTTCAGGGCAAGATTACAGAGTGGAATGCCTCTCCCAGGGTAAAGTTCTCGTCAGCCTCCTGAGGCAGCTGGTCCCAGAAGCCACCACGACAACAACTAAAAATAGCCACAGTATAAAACCCCAGCTCCCAGGAAAGCTGGGGGAAAATAGTTTGCTGAGGAAAGAAGCTCAGACTGTGATAGAGCATTGCCTGGTGTTTTCCAACATGTTATGGGACGTGATGAGTTCTCAGAAATCACTAATACTGACCTCAGCCATTAAAATGGATTTACTGGGCGCAAGACCAGACCAGTTTCTAAATTGACAGCCTCCAAGATGATCTAGGGGAACTCCTCAGTGCACAGATTAAAAACAAAAAAAATGAGGTTGTGCCTTACCTGGCAACATATCACTTTTCTATCTACATATTTTCACCCCTTTATTCATTTAGCAAATGCTGAGTAAGCAAGGCTCAATTCCTGCCTTCATTCAGTGCCTTTCCTGGGTGTCACCGCCTCGCGTCCGAGACAGCAGCCCCACTTACTCTCTCCCCTTTTTCTCCTGCTTTCCTTATAGACTGATGTCTCCCTTTATCTGTCTGGTGTCTGTCTGCCCTACTAGTGTGTCAGCCAGCTCCAAGGGGCAGGACTTTGCCTGTTTGGGGTGCTGAGCATGAGTGTGCACCACGCGGAGCCCTCTGCCTCCCCTGATGGCTCGCTCTCTGTAACACCCATTAGTGAGATGTTGGCCCTTCTGTATTTGGCCTCTGTCTCATTATTTCTTCCATTTTCTCTCTCTTTTTCTTTTTGTTTGATATCTTACCAATTTTATTTTCCAGCTCGTCCATTAATTTTTTCACTTTTAGCAGGTACAGTTTTAATTTTTTCCAACTCTGATCTTATTCTCTGTTCTTCTTTCAAAACTTCCTGTACTACATTATAAGGGGAGGTCAAATCAGCCATCCTTCTCCTGGGGTGATATGGAGGGGAGTGGTTCTCCAGACACCAGAAGAAAAAGGGCTTTTCCCTGGCACTGCCATGCCCACAGTGGAAACGTGAGCTCTCCCCACATCCTCAGATGGCTTTCTTTGAACAAAAGCTTCCACTTAGAGCCTGGAGGTAGAAGGGTCCCAGTGCCGTGCCCAGAACTGGGAGGTGGGAGTCGGCTGCTGTCTCACACAGTGGCTAGACTTTAATGGTGGATATTTCACAGTGGCTAGACTTTCATGGTGGATATTTCACAGTGGATAGACTTTCATGAGCCCCCTATTTGGGCCCCTCAGTGCACTCCCTGCTCCCGGTGGGGCGGCCAAGTCTAAACTGACTGCTTCTCTGGGGTTCTGGCAGAGAACGCGGCCCCCTGCCTCCTCTGAACCCCTCCTGGGGCTGATGCTGAGCTCCGGCGTTTTTTGTTGCCTGTCATCTAGCAGATGTTCCTGGCTTGTCTCTTCTAGAAGTTTGTCTAAATCCCTTGTCCGTTGCTGACCCTGTCCCATTTTCTTAATCCTTGTGAGGTCATTCCTTTTCATACTTCTAGACACTTATTTCATCAGGATCTCAGGAGAATCTGCAGCCGGTAATCTTTCAGTTATTGCATCTGAATAAGTACGGTCTGGGAACTGGTGAGTTTAAGGTGTTTGAACAGGGCTCTTTGCCACAGGACTTCTCAGCACCTTCCACTTGCAAATCTCAAAAACAGGGTGTGGTGGGGAGAAGGTCTCATTTATTTGACAATAAGAATTTCTTTTTTTCAGAGAAATCTCATCATGCTAGTGTTCCAAGAAATATATAGAAAATACCAGGTTGACAGATGGGCATCAATGCCGATTCCGGAACTGCAAAACAGTAGACTTGCAATGTTTGCTAAACGTGTGTACAAAAGAAGGCTGAGTTAACGGGTCCCAAATACCACTGCCACCCTACCCAAGTAACACATTTACTTGGTGGAGATGATGAGTACAGAGGAAAGAGCACCCAGGCTGAACTCAGACTAACATCACTGCTGCAGCCATCAGGCAAATTAACATCTTTGTGCCTGAATTTCCAGATCTGTGACATGGGAATAATATCAGCCTTTTCTATTTATAAGGTAGTCTTGAGCATCAGAAGATAAGATGTATGAGACTGCATTTCATAAAATAAAAAATTTCACTTAAACAAATACAAGGAATCGCTATGAAACTCAGTTACCATGGCACAGAGCGTGAAAAGACATCTGAGCAATCTCTGAACAAACCACATGACTGGCTGCCTCGTCATCACACCTTTAGAGATGGCCCAGACTGCAGAATCACAGGAGGGGAAAACGAGAAATCCTAATCATTTGTATGGCTTGACCTAGAGCTGACTCAAGGTTTTATCCTCGATTTGCAAGTGAAGACCTTGAGCTCTGGAAACGGAGACTCAGAGATCTTCAGGTCTGGAACGGACCTTAGATGTCATTTGATCTAACTTGCTTATCTTAGACATGTAGAAACTGGCCCAGAGAGGTTAAATAATTTACCCCCAGTCACACTGCAATGATGGCAGAGGCAAAATTAGCAGTCAGGTCCCCAAGTTCCTGGTCAATAGAACTCAACCCCACAAACATTTCCTGAGCCTGGCTTGTCCCTGCCCCGGGGCTGGGGCATGCATAAGTGGGAGCCCGTTTCTACCCTGAAGGAGCTTACAAGTGCCCAAGGGAAAGAGTACCAGCAAACACTGGGGGAGCGTTGATAATTCAAGGACAGGTTGTTTAGTGAAGCGTTCTGGGAGTTCTGAGAAAGGTGCCATTGACCATGGCTGTGGTAGACAGAAAAATCTCCCGAGGTAGACAGAAAAATATTTTTATACTTGGTATTTTCCACTTTCAGAAATTCTTCCCTTTCACCTCAAAGATTCCTTAGGGAGAAAAAAAATGTATATTGTACATTGTATATTGTACTTTGTATACATAATATACAATAATGTATATTGTACATTGTATCTTTTATCTCATAACTGCACAAGTCAACTTGTGAATTGTAATGGTCAACTATTATAATTTTAATACAGTTTTTTCCTTTTTTAAACTGTGTATACTTTTTGGCACCCTCTGTATACACACACACACATACACATATACACAAATATATACTTTTTATTTTTGTATACACATACATATGATTTTTAAAAGTCATTAGTCATTTCTTATTTCTTACCTACTTTTTAATCCTTAGAACACTTTGAGATATATAATTTGTACCTCAGACACAAATGGGAAGAATCTGCTGTAATTTCAAGGACAGTTTGTGGACCTTATGTCTCTAAGAAAAAAAGGGGACTCAGCAATTCTGCTTGATATGTGTTTGCTGCCACCTAACCCACCTCCGAAGTGCCTCTGAGCCCATATTGCCCTTTTGTGGCAAAGAAGCAAAAGAGAAAACACACATTTCCCTGGCAACAATTTTTATTTAGTATTGAAATCATATCCCTGTGTTTGCAAGGCCAGTGCATCTATTAGTGTTTTAATTTCTAAAGTTTATAGAGCAGAAAATTGGCCTGGCATCAGTTAGTAACTCTGCCCCAAGACACGATGATTCAATCTTGGCAATTAGCAGGCACCATCTCCCATTAGCAGGAGTAATAATGAAATGATGTGGTTGAACATCTCAAGATGCCAAGTTTATTTTGTGTTAGGACAAATGGTACATGGTGTTGGTTCCCATTTCTTAAAAGATCTTCTTAAAAGCCTCCCTTTTAATTTCTGTTAGAAATAAACCAAATAACCAAACCAGAGCACAGGCACTAACAGCGTCGGAGGTGGACGTGCCAAGTGCAGGGTCTCTCCATGCTGCAGGTGATTACTTCCAGCTGAGCAGATTAAATTTGTGGCTCTGCATAGGGGTGTGGTCCCTGGGATCCACAGAGATCCAAAGGAACCTGGAGAGGGATTAGTGGACAGCTGAATAAACAGCCAATGACATCCACATGACTCTAAAATGAGGTTATATATGGGCAGTAGGTGTGGTGGGCTCTCCTAAGGTACATGGTCATTTCTGAAGGCCTATCCCGCAGAGCACAAGTCCTTTGACACTCTACCAAAGAATGGATCCTGCACCAAAGGAAATTTGAGAAGCATTCCCTTCTTCCTCCTCTTACAGATTTACAGTGCACATTAGCCTATTAAAGGAGCGGAGGAATCAGTCTAAACACCTTGAATCTTATTTAACTCAGCATTTCCCATTTTGGAAATAGTAATGATAACATGTGAAATATGGGAATTGAGATAGCTAAGCTTTCTGTCTGAGGCTATTTGTACAGCCTATTAAAAGCTAATTACAAGGAAATGAAAATGTTAGTGTACATGACATCAGCATTATTCCCCCCAAACCAATGTTTTGTCATTTGTTGACATAAGTTTTGTCCATTCCTACAGCCAGGCGTTGGCTCTTGCCTGGATCTGAAGGCTACATTGAAACGGGAACTCACACCTCGGTCTGTTAATCTCTAAAGTCCAAGTTTTTAACTATGTGACATTCTGCTTAGTATGTGAGTGCATTTAAACTCCTCTGTGAAAACAATTCAGAGGTTAGGCGCTCCTATCGTCTCCTATGTTACCCAACTTCCCCTGCTTGTTAGTAATGAAAAATGTTTAAAAAGAGAAGGAGGGAGGGAGGGAGGAAGGAAGGAAGGAAGGAAAGGAGGAAGGGAAGGAAGGAGGGAAGAGAGGAGGAAGGAAGGGAGGAAATTCGTTCTTATGGAAGCATGGGTAGGAGCCTCAGGCCACAGAGATACTTCTGAGCACTTGGTTTCTCTATCACACCTACCAGCTGCTTTCAGGATTCCCTGGGAGATGTTATGCTTGGACATCAGTTAAAAACATTACTTAAAGCATGAAAAGCATCCATCTTTTCAGAAAGAATCCCACAGATAGTGAATGGGATGGTCCAGAGTTATTCCCTGAACATATTCCTGTAAGTAGCCCTTAAGTCACAGCTCTTCTCAACCTTCATTTGCAAAGCAAAATAGCGTTAGTGTAAACAGTCTCTCATCTTTCAAAAGTCTTCCTTATCCAGGAGGAGACCATTTGGAAAATGCTTTTGAACAGCGGCTTCCTTTGTTTTCCTCCCTTGCCTCTGACCACTCCAGTGTTTAAATTCTCAAATTAGATGTCCTCTGACCTTAAGTATCACTTGCCAACTGAGAAGAATCCATTTTTCCTGCTGTTGCCATCCTCTGGACCCTGCATTCTCGTGCTGAGCCAGCGGATGCATAGGACCGGCCTGATGAGGCTCCGTGCCAAGTCTTCCCTGTGGAGAAGAGGGGCACCTGACCGCATTGCCTACTTCTCATTGGTTACATTGCTCTAGACTCTCCCCTCTGCCAGCCTGAACTTCCCTGCCAGGCAGGAAGGAAGTCGGGGGCTTTGCGTAGGCCTGGGGTTTCAGGAGCTGTGGTTGAGCAGCAATGCGGGGGGCTAACTGGGGAAGAGCAGAGCAGGCCCTCACTAAGGTGGGATTTGGAACAGATAAAAAGCCCGAGAAGAAAGATTCGAGCTGTATGAGAGGCTGAGGTGCAAGAGAGGGCGTTCAAAATTGGGAAAACGGAGAAGAGTTAGGCGTGGGAATATTCTCCTGCTGAGGGTCGGTTAGGAGCAGGGGCAGAGGAACCCCATCAACAAAGACACACAAAACTATGACTGTAAAGGGACATGGGATTCAATATTTAAAATCAGAAAAGAAATGCAAACAAATTGCAAACTTTTAGAACATTATCAAATACCACAGACATCAAAAATTCCAGGAAAGTAACTTAATATTTTATTAAATGCTTGACATACATGTACAATACTATTTTTTTTTTTTTTTTTTTTTGCAGTTTTTGTCCGGGGCCGAGTTTGAACCTGCCACCTCTGGTATATGGGGCCAGCGCCCTTCTCACTGAGCCACAGGCGCCACCCCACAATACTATTTTTTCTCTGATTTTTTTTTTTTTTTTTGACTCCATGCATTTTGATTGCCTATTCATTTTCCAATGATTTTGGAATATCCTCATTTATGGGATAAAAGAAACATAATACAATTCCTCTACTAGCATGATGGATCAAAATTTATTTTTAGTATTGATAGTTGAGGTGTAAAAGTGAAACTATTTATAGAACTACTACAGGTTTATAGATAAATACATAAAAGTCTGTTCTGGGTGTTTTCCTTTCAAAAATGTAGTAAACACATTTTCATTCAATTAACCCTGACTTTATTTGCGTGGGTATGTCCCTATCCCAAGACATTTATTTTTCTGTGACAACACAAGTCCCTCTGCTGAGCTCCTGACTTTTAATCCTTATGGAAGAAATAATAACCAATTCTGACCACAACCAAATATGAGCCAGTGTTCTTTATAACTGGACCAGAGGTCTGGAAAGTACTACCCTGGGCCAAATCTACAGTTTGCTCTTATAAATAAAGTTTTATTGGAACATGGCAAAGAATAAAAAAGGTAGAATGCATTTACTATTAAACATACTTCATTATCAAATATATTCCTGACAACGAAAAACTTGTATTTTGACTAGGCATTGGTGAGAGCTAGGTTTTCAGTTTGCAATTTTATGTATGTCATAACTGGGAGAACTTCCCAAAGGCTAGGTTGGAGCTCCATATACCTTCAACCTTAATCTCCCCTGGTACTCACCTTGTTCTGGTGCTGGTACCACAGGACACATGTGTATTGCAATATTACCCATGACATTGCACATGACCTGGGCTAAATCAACACATTGTGAGTCAAGAATATTACTGGAAGCCAGTTCTTCACCAGAACAGTTAACAACCACATAATTCTTACCAGAAATGACTTAGGACTGCTCAAATATATCTCACTAAACCTAAAAGAAATATATCCTAACTTTAACTTGCCACTTGGAGAAATGCCCCAAATGCCAGAGCAACTCCATTGCCACCTGATGCTGGAGGACGTGTAACAGAGGAGAAGCTTCAAGGAAAGGAGGGAGCAGTCTTAACCAACTGCAGCTGGAGTAGCTCATGTTTGAGAACTTTACAAAAACAAGTGATCACTGTGGGAGCACTATAGTGGATCCCTTTCTGGACTTGTGAAGGGACCAGTGCAAGAGAGGGTCCTGGAGTTTGAATTTTAGGAGCATCACAATAAATCTTACTTGGGTTATGTCTGAAGTTTCCAAGTTTCTTCCTTTACTAACTAGATAAATAGGCACAGATTGTTCCTGTAATGATTAATAAGTGATTAAATAAATGAACGTTGTGACATCTTGGGTGCCACACATCTTCTGGGCATGCAGGAAGAATTGGAGACTCCCTGCTAGCCTCCGTGCATACCTGTTGGGAACAAATACTTCTGTGTGTTAGACTTTGCTGCCACATGCTTCCATTTGAGGACATAATAGTTATTAACAGAAAGATGTTAAAACTACGCTAAATGGAAACAGACTCTGTTCCAAATGGCCTTTATCAAAATCAGCTGGGCTTAGGCACCCAACTGAAAGAAAGTAACAGGTTTCAGGTGAGCGACGGGGGCTCTTAGTGACCATACTGAATTGACCATACAGGCATCCATGAAGTTAAGTGCGATGTCTAGCCACAAAACACGCAACACCAGGTGATGAGGGATTGACAAAGCTTTGGGCCTTCTTCCAGGCCTTCTGCACTGTTAGTCAATGGTCACTGGTTATTTCAGGGAAATCAAGTTGACACTTCCCTGTGTTTCTTGTTTCCATTGAGATAGAATTTACAAGCTCATCTTGCTGGCAGTTTTACTATCATAAGGAAGATCTTCAAGTGAGGCAGACAAAAGAGCAGTAGAGGCTATCAGAGGAGAAAGGGGACTTAGAAATTGCCTTCATGTATACCATGGAATACTATGCAGCCTTAAAGAAAGATGGAGACTTTACCTCTTTCATGTTTACATGGATGGAGCTGGAACATATTCTCCTTAGCAATTCTCAAGAATGGAAGAAAAAGTATCCAATGTACTCAGCCCTACCATGAAGCTAAATTATAGCTTTTGCATGAAGGCTATAACCCAACTATACCACAAGACTATGGGGAAAGGGCCAAGGAAGGGGAAGGGAGAAGGGATGTTTTGGTGGAGGGAGGTTAATAGGTGGGGCCACATCTATGGTGCATGTTAGAATGGGTACAGGCGATTGCACTAATGTACACAGCTATGATTTAACAATTAAAAAAATAAATAAAAATAAAAATATTTAACCAGGCTAGGCATGGTGCCTCACACTTGTACCTCCCAGTACTTTGGGAGGTAGGAGTGGGAGGATTACTTGAGGGAGTTCAAGACAAGCCTAGGCAACATATCAAGAGCCCTTCTTCATTAAAAAATAATAATAATAATAAAATTAAATTAAATTAAATTAAACCAGATGTGGTTGCATATGCCTGTAGTCCTAGCTACTCAGGAGGCTGAAGAAGGATTGCTTAAGCCCAGGAAGTTGACATTACAGTGAGCCATGATCATGTCATTATACTGCAACCTGGACAACAGAATAAAATCCTGTCTCTGAAGAAAGAACAGAATTTTAAAAACCAGCAGATTTAACCAACATAAAACAATTACTGCACATTTCTGTAAGCAATTTAACATAAAAATCCTAAGTGGTTTTCAATACGTTTGTGGGCTCATAATTGTTTTTTCTCATCATATTAAATTCTTTCTATGAAAAAGCAAATAGTACATGAGATAAAAAGAAAATGAAATAAAATACAAAGGGCTTGAACTTTAGGCATTTTATTATCAGCATTAAAAAACTTTTTTTTTTGAGACAGTGTTTTTTTTTTGTCATTTTTTTAAGTCTTTTGTACATAGATCATAAATACATGTATGCCAATTTCAGTGTGTTGATTATTTGTACAAATTGGAGTGTTTACATCATACTAATCAATATAGCTTTGCTTTATCCCCTGGGCTAGACTACAGTGGCATCATCATCACTTACTACAACCTCAAACTCCTAGGCTCAAGCAATCCTTCAGCCTCAGCCTCAGCCTCTTGTGTAGCTGGGACTACAGGTGTGTTTCACACCTGAATAATTTCTCTATTATTGATTGATTGATTGATTAATTGATTTACTAGAGACAGGGTCACACCCTTGCTCAGGCTAGTCTCAAACTCCTAGACTCATGTAATCCTCTAGCCTCAGTCTCCCAAAGAGCTAAGATTACAGGCATGAGCCATTGTGCCCAGCTAACTCAACATTTTTCAATAAAATGTAAGTATAGGCAGGGCATGTGGCTCAAGGGAGTAGGGCGCAGGCCCCATATGCCAGAGGCCAAAAACTGCAAAAAAAAAAAAAAAAAAAGTAAGTATAATAAAATATAAGCACATAGTTTAAAAAAGCTTACAAGAAAATTTGTAAGTCCTCTCACCACTCTTCTCTGTTGCCTAAGATAAGTACTTTTAATTGGGTTTTTCCTAAAATTTATCAAGCATTTCTAAATATCATATTTATACTGTTCTTCCCTTATCCAATTTTAGAATTACTTACTGGCTTTTTATTATGGTGGTTGAGAATTTTAGCTTTTTAAAAATATCCCCTATCTCTTCAATTATCTTCCTAATTTCTTAAAACTTTTAGTTAAAAGTATTGTTTATACTATTGTAACTGTTAAATAATATTCACTGCTGAGTCAAGTAGTGTACTTCAATTATCATTTCTTTTTTCTCTTACTTTCATCTTGGAGATATTTATTTTTATTTAAATTACAGGGACTTTTCCTAGCGCCCCCCCCCCCCAGCAGTTCTATACAGTACATTTTCATGCCATTTTCCACCTGGTAAAAAATATTAGATAGTCTATGAAGTCTAATTTTTCTCCTGGAGATACCTTCCTAGATCATCTCTGTTCTTCTACTTTAATATGGACTAGTTCTCAATAATTACTCTTTAGACCTATTGTATGACTGTCATCCAGGGATTTCCCTTTACTGTTAGCCTGGTAATTGTTTGCATTTCTCATTTGTACTGGAATCCCTTTCCTAAATGGTACATAGTAGTACTTTTAATTTATCCCTTTACTTCAAAGGAATAGTTTATTCTTTAGTCATTTCCTGAAAAGGAGTTTTAAAATGTTGATGTTATTTTCAGACACTGAGTGACCAAAATTCTCTTCAGGCTACTGTCCCACTTGACTGATAATGTGACTGGGTAAATAAAGAATGCAAGTTGACCTTTATTTTCCCAGAGTTTTAAAGGCAATCCTCTTATATTTTCTAGTTTTCAGTGTTGCTATTAGGAACTCAAATGCTATTTTTACAAAATATCCTTTGTATGTGACCTGTTTTGGTCCCTAGAAGCTTTTAGTTCATCTCTTTATACTAGTGAGTTAAAATTTCAGAACTGAGTGCCAAACACTTAAGACACATTGAAGATAGAGACTAACACCTGTGTTCTGGGAAAAGTTTCAATACATTTTTTTTTCTTCTGAAACTCCATTATCTGAATGCTGGACTTCACAAATTGAACCTCTAACTTTTGTTATCTTTTCTCTTCTCTTGTTAATTTATCGTTGTTTTGCTTTCAGAGAGATATTCTCTATCTTCTAACCTTTATATCCTAAATGTATTCCAGTTATCTCATTTTTAATTTTCTAAAGCTCTATAAATTGCTGAACTCCATTTCCTAATCATTTCCTCATTTCTCTCTTCAGACAGTAATCAGCTACATCTTCTGTTGAAATGTCTGTTTCTTCCAAGGTCCTTTCATACATTGTTTACTTTGGTTTCAAACTTTCATGAGAGGTTTTTTAATCTATTGATGCTTAGCTGTGTGAAAGTATTGTGTGGGGTCTGCTGACCACTGGGAATCACTGTATAAAGGTTTAGAAAAGGGGGTAGTCTTCTAATCCATTCCCACAGCTTTAAATACATATGTAATCTGATTGCTCTGAAATAGTTGTATCTGAACTTTACTTATTCACTCTGGACCCTTTTTTTATCTTGAAAAGATTAAGAGGGTACAAATCTTGTTACAAGGATGAAATGTATGATGCTGAAGTCAGGGCTTTTCTATATACCTGTCAACAGACTAATTTACATTGGACCCAACAGGTAAATTTTTATCCCACCCTGCTCTTCCATCCTCCCTCTTCTTAGTTTCCAATGTCCACTATGCCACTTTATGACCATACATATGCATCGTTTACCTTCCCCCATTAGTGAGAACATGTAGTGTTTGTTTTTCCATTAATATTTTATTTTCTTTGCAGCTATGGCAAATGGGATTGAGTTCTTGATTTGGCTATTATACTGTTACTAGTGTATAGAAATACTACTGATTTGTGTACATTAATCTTGAAACAACATAACACTTCACTGAATTTATTTACTAATTCTACAACTCTTTTGGAGGAATCTTTAGGGTTTCCTCCATATAAAATTGTATCATCAGCAAATAGGGATGGTTTGACTTTTTTTTTCTCAAGGTTATGGCTGAATAGTATTCCATGGTATATATATATACCACATTTTATTAATCCATTCAAATGTTGATGGGCACTTGGGTGGATTCCACATCTTGACAATTCTTGAGTTGAGCTGTAACAAACATTCTAGTGCAAATATCCTTATGGTAAAATAATTTTTTTCTTCTATCCACAATTACTAGGTATTCTGAGTAGATACCTAGTAATGTGGCATGGGATCAAATGGAAGGTTTACTTTTAGCTCCTTAAGGACACTCCATACTTCTTTCCAGAGAGGCTGTATTAGTTTGCAGTTAAAAGTGTTCCTTTCTCTCTACATCCACACCACAATCTGAAGCTTTGGGATTTTCTGACATAGACTATTCTTATACCATCTGATCTTTGACAACCCAAACAAAAGCATACATACGGGAAAAGAATCCCTATTTAATCAGTGGTGCTGGGAGAACTGGCTAGCCACATGAAAAAGACTAAAAATGGACTCACACCTTTTACCACTTAACAAAAATCGACTCTTGCTGGATAAAAGATTTAAATTTAAGACATGAAATGATAAAAATCCTAGAAGAAAATGTGAGGTAACTCTTGAAAAAATTGAACTGGAAAAATATTTTATGAAGAAACTGCAGTAACACCAAAAATAAATAAATGAGGTTTTATCAAGATAAAAGCTTCTGCACAGCTAAGAGTATAACTATTAAAGCAAGCAGACAGCCTTCAGAATGGGAGAAGACATTTGCATGCTACAAATATGACAAAGGGATAGTAATTAGAATCTACAGAGAACTCAAACTAATTAATAAGAAAATAACAATCCTATTTATAAGTGGATAAGAAACTTGAACTTCTTCTCAGAAGAAAATAGATGAATGGCCAAAAAAACATATGAAGAAATGGTCATCATCCTTAATCATCAGAAAACTGTAAATCAAAACCACTCTGCAGTATCACCTAACTCCTATGAAACTTAGTTTTGCAGGATACAAAATCCTTGATTGATAGTTATTATGTTTAAGAAGTTTAAAGATAGAACCTCATGCTCTTCTAGTTTATAAGGTTTCCTCTGAAAAGTCTGTTAGTCTGATAGGATTTCCTTTTTAACTTACTTGACACACTTGAATTTTTTTTTTTTTTATTAAATCATAGCTATGTACAATGGTATGATCATAGGGCATCATACATTAGTTTCACAGACCGGTTGACACGTTTATATCACACTGGTTAACATAGCCTTCCTGGCAATTTCACAACTGACACACTTGAATTTTTTTCTCCTTCACTCTGACT
>CAUYPK010067122.1:0-38887 GCA_963574355.1 Loris lydekkerianus | reverse complement strand
TAATATATTATTGTTAAAATTATATGCTTTTGTGTGAGTGTTTGTCTGTTTTGGCAGGTCACTGCGTGGTGTGGCTCTCTGACTCTCACAGTTTAAAATTTTGGCTCTTTGTGTCGAACTTGTTCGCCACCCCTGAGCTAGGATCACAGGCCCCCATCACAATGCCTGGCTAAGTTCTTTTTTTTTGTAGAGGCAGGATCTTGCTCTTTGTGCAGGCTGGTCTCAAACTCCTGAACTCAAGCAATCCACCTGGTTCGGCCTCCCAGAGTGCTAGGTAGAGAATGCTAGGTGTGAACCATCACGCGCCAGCGCAGCCTAACTTTTAAACTTCAAATAGTGTCATTTTATGTTTTTTTCCTGTGATTTGCTTTTGTTTTTCAACACTGAGTTTATAACAGACATCTATATGGATATTATACTTGCTCATTCACCATTACTGTGAATGAGTATTCAATATATATTCAGTATATAATTTATCCATTACCGTGATCAAAAATAGTAAGATGACTTGGCGCTCATAGCACAGTGGTTACAGCACCCACCACATACACTGAGGCTGGTGGGTTCAAACCCAACCCGGGCCAGCTAAACAATGACATTAGCAAAAAAAAAAAAAAAAAAAAAAAAGGCCAGGCATTGTGACATGCACCTGTAGTCCTGGCTACTTGGGAGGCTGAGGCAAGAGAATCGCCTAAGCCCAAGAGTTTGAGGTCGCTGTGACCTGTGACGCCACGGCATTCTATTGAGGGTGACATAATGAGACTCTGTCTCAAACAAACAAACAAAAAAAAACACTCGGCGCCCGTAGCTCAAGCAGGTAAGGCACCAGCCACATCAGCCACATACACTGGAGCTGGCAGGTTTGAATTCAGCTCGGGCCCGCCCAACAAAAAAATGACAAATACAACCAAAAAATACCCAGGCATTATGGCGGGTGCTTGTAATCCCAGTTACATAAGAGGCTAAGGCAAGAGAATCGCTTAAGCCCAAGAGTTGGAGGTTGCTGTGAGCTGTGACGCCACAGCACTCTACCTAGAGTGATAGCTTGAGACTCTGTCTCAAAGAAAAAAAAAAGGAAAATGGTTTTCAATATTTTGTTATAAAAACCAGTACTGTAATTGAGTTTAGCTATTTAGAAATTCACATGGAGAGGCTGGGGCCCAGTGGCTCATGCCTGTACTCCTTGTACTCTGGGAGGCCAAGGTGGGTGATTTCTTGAGAGCAGGAGTTCAAGACCAGCCTTAGCGAGACTCCTGTCTCTGGGCATTGTGCCTATAGTCCCAGCCACATGGGAGGCTGAGGCAAGAGGATTGCATGAGCCCAAGAGTCTGAGATTGCTACGGGCTATGATACCATGGCACTCTACCTACGGTAACAAACTAAGGCTTGTCTCAAAAAAACAAACAAAAAAAAAAAACCTAAAACAAGAAAATCTAGAAATTCACATGGAAGATTTTTTAAAAAAGGCTTAAGTTCTCCTTCTAAATTCATGGTAACTTCCTAGAGATTTAATAACATTAAAAACTTAAGATACTCATTTGTTTCCAAACAGTAACAACAAAATGGTTTGATTACCAATTAAAAATACAAAATTATTGGACAAAAATCAGAAGATCAGTAGACTCAAAGATTAAATACTCAGTGATATGATTTAAACACACGTTTTTATTGCCTGCAATCCTGCAGTAAATATTCTTTTTATCTGTTTTAAGGACAATTTTTCCATTTACCTAATCCCTTACCACAATAACATTTAAGAAGAAACAGTAATATAAAGTCACTGCTAACTAGCACAGTTTTTTAACAGCATCTAGAAATAACTACATTATTTATTTATGTAAATCCCCAAAGGTGCCACTCATACAATACTGTGAGTGCTCAATTTCAGCAGACAAAAGAAATCCCATGCTATGTAACTAGGAAGTATTGAATACATGGTAATACAGTCACAAATACTTACCCCTGTCCAATTTTTTCATATCTTGTATATTTTTTCTTAGGGTCACCTATGCTCACAATAGTTCCTATTTTAAACAAAATCAACAAATATTTGGAAGCTCAGTCAAATATTTTAAGTGTAAATTAATTTTGATGTCACTATTTCTTTCAATAAATATCAATGTAAAGTTTTAGAACAGCAGTTTTCAAACAATTCTAAATTTAAAAAACATAAAATGCTAAAGAAATACAAATACAAAATGAAAGTTTAAGAGTATCAGAAGCAAGAAGAAGAAACACTATTTCCTTTAAGTTGAACCTTCTAACTAATCACTTTCTCAAAAATGATCACATTTTACAATGACTAAACTGTCATCCTCAGAGTAATCTGATTCACAGATATTCAGATTTAAAAGTGGGCAATTCCTGTGTAAATTGTTTACTTTTCCACTCTACTAAAATATATTAAATTGATGATGTTATCAAACTACTATTAGAAAAAATAAATAACAATATCCAAGTGAATAATCCTAAGTGTCTTTTCTAACTCTTCCTCTAAGTTTTCTATTACCATAAAGATCACTTTTTCTTTTTTTGGAGACAGAATCTCACTCAGTTGCCCTGGGATTGAGTGCTCTAGCATCATAGCTCACAGCAACCTCAAACTCTTAGGCTAAAGTGATTCTCTTGCCTCAGCCTCCTGAGTATCTGAGGACTACAGGTGCCCACCACAGGCCCAGCTATATTTTTAGAGATGAGGTCTGCTCTTTCTCAGGGTGGTCTCGAACTTCTGAGCTCAAGCAAGCCACCCACTTCGGCCTCCCAGAGTGCTAGGATTATAGGAGTGAGCCACTGCGCCCAGTAAAAACAGGTTTATACTTGAAAGCACCAAGAAATTAAGAGCAAATAAACACAGAGCATAGTAAACCATCCATCATAAAGTATTTTTCCTTTCTCCTCTAGGTCAGAGTTCTTTATAACTACACTTGCTGCAACTTGTCATCAGACATTATTGCTACCCTCTCCTTGGCACTGTTTACGTTATTTCTAATACTTAATACAGGCCAATGATACCTGACAGATTATAAAGGGAAAGGAAAAAACATTATTTTCCCTAGAATAGATTTTATGCCTACACACATATATACAGAGGAAAGATGTGTGTTTGCTTATTTAAGTATGTTTTTGCAGATTCATACTGAGAAGCTACAGGTACACAGAAATATATATCAACCTCCTTTGACAAGGTTTCCAACTATGTCCTTTAGGTTTGACTTTTAGGGAGAAGTACTGCCCCCGAAGGTACTGATTATTGCAGCAATATTACTCATAAGTTAATACATAGCAGCTCTCAAATGCACTAATCAACAGGTAAAGAAGAGTATTATTTTGGCTTTAATTGACACGATTGTTTCTGTGCAAAAACAATTTGGTCATTATGCCTTAAGTCAAAATATAAGGTATAAAGTAAAATACCCATGGGTCAAAGGCTTTCAGAGCTGTTAACAATTCAGTAATAATGTAAAATCTAGGTAACATACTTAATTTCTCCATAATTTCTTCATCTGTCATCTTGGTCTTCTTTTTCTGTTTGTCTGAAGACTTGGCACCACTATCAACATTAGAATCACCAACTGGTGCAGGAATAGGGTCAATCACGGACCGTGTGTAAATCTGCAGAGACACAGTTCATTACTGATTTGAGGAATAATATTTTCAGATATTCCTACTGACATATCAGTTATTTTATTTATTTCTTCTTATTATATTTTTAATAGAGATGGGGTCTTGCTGGTGCCCAGGCTGGAGTGCAATGGTGCAATTATGGCTCACTGAGGCTTTGAACTACTGGGTTCACACAATCTTCCTGCTTCAGACTCCTGAGTTGTTAGGATTACACGGGTGAACCACACTTAGCTCCTGATTTTTAACCAAAACTAAGCTGTCTCTTCCATTGTTCTAAATAATGAGAATAATATTTTCAGGCTATATAAGACATATAACTAAGAAGAACAAATATGAAACATCTTTCTTTCTCATAGCATGTATATATTTTAATAGTATGACCAGGTACAATGGCTGTAATCCTGGCATGGTGGGAGCCAAAGCACGAAGATCATTTGAGGCTTGAGTTCCAGACCAGTTAAGGGCAGTGAGACCCTGTCTCTTAAAAAAAAAAAAAAAAAAAGTTTGGCCAGGTATGGTGCAAGTGTCTGTAGTCCCAGCTACTTGGGAGGATGAAGCAGGGAGGGTATCACTAGAAGCCAGTCGTTTGAGGCTGCGGTGAACCAAGACTGTGCTACTGCACTCCACCCTAGGTGACAGACTGAGACTCTGTTCTTTAAAAAAAAAAAACTCAACGCCTATAGCTCAGCAACTGGGCACCAGTCACATACACCAGAGCTGGTGGTTTCAAAGCCAGCCCAGGACTGCCAAACAACAATGACAACTGCAATCAGAAAAATAGCGGGGTGTTGTGGTGGGCACCTATAGTCTTAGTTACTTGGGAGGCTGAGGCAAGAGAATCACATAAGCCCAGGAGTTTGAGGTTGCTGCGAGCTGTGACACCATGGCCCTCTACCCAGGGGGACATAGTGAGACTCTGTCTCAAAGAAGAAGAAAAAAAAAAAGTCTGTCTAGCAAAATACAAGTTCATGAATGAGATTTAAGTCTGACCAGATCTAAATGTAGTAAAAAGCATCAAGTTTAAAAAGCATGTTTTTACTCTAAATAAGAGATCTTGATGTTGAAATAACTATTATTAATTCCAACAAATTTTAAAAAACAATTTAATGACTAACATTTAATTTCAAACAGCCACTGTAAAGAATAAAGAAAACAGAGATCATCAGATCAGAGTTCATGGCAGTCCTCAGAGCTCTGCTTGCCAGCTGTGCCACCACACTCTACTTGCATTAAAACAGGGAGAAGGAGAGCAGGTGCAATTGTTCTTCTCTTTCTGGCTTCATCTAAGATCATAAGTATTAAAATTCTCTGTTACCTGATTAGGAATTTCATTCTCAATTGCCTCTCGAATGACATTAAAAGCTTTGAGAGAAATGCAAAATGCAAAACAAAATATATAATGTAGGTAAGAGGAAGATTTAAGCTTCAGATAAAGTAGATATCTACATTGAGATAAACAGGGAAATCCAGAAAAACAGATGTAATATAGAAAGAAAAAACCCAGTGAGTTATGTATTTGAAGTTTTAATGAAGCTTTTAAATTCTAATTTTCAGAAAAAAAGTTTTTGATGAGTGATCTTTAAGTGCAGATCTCTTAAGTTAAATTTCTCCATAATGCAATATTGTTAAAATGTCAGTGGTTTTAAAAAACATCACTATAGGTCAAATACACGTACAAACTACTGTTTTGTTTTGTTGAGACAGAGTCTCACTTTGTCACCCTGGGTAGATACTGTGGTGTCATAGCTCACAGCAACCTCAAACTCTTTGGCTCAAGCGATTCTCTTACCTCAGCCTCCCAAGTAGCTGGAACTAGTAACCTGCACCCAGCTGGTTCTAGAGATGGGGTCTCACTGTCGCTCAGACACTGGTCTCGAACTCGTGAGCTCAGGCAACCCGCTAGCCTTGGTTTCCCAGGGTGCTGGGATTACAGGTGTGAGCCACTATTCCCGGCCACAGACTACTATTTTTTAAAACATATAGCTCAGTCCACTAGTCAAACACTCACTGATTTTGTATGATCTGGACGTGGGGCAATAACAGGAGGAGCAGTCTCTTCATCATCATCATCTTCTTCTGTTACTACTGCTGATGTTTCTGATCCCTTGGCATTCAGCTGCATTTATCACATAAGCAAAGTAAGGATGACAATTCAAGTAAAATAGGTTAATATGTAACTCTTAGACCTATTTGAAAAGTTAATTTCTCCCCTCTAACCCAGTGGTTACGACAGGATTTATTAGCCAGAAAGGAATACAGAAGGAGTAAAAAGCACCAGAGCTTCTGGCAAATGGAAAGACCCAAGTTGGAAGACTCTGCATGGGTCCTCTGAAAAAGTTAATTTCTTTTAATAGCTCATATTGAAACAGTTAAACCTCACTAGTTCTAGTACAGGTGATTCTACAAATTATGAAAAACTTTATGAAATAAATGTACATGTGAATATCAAATATTCTTACTAATACCCTTTAAATAGGTACACACATACAATGCCTTAAAAATAAATAATTTGTGAAGACCAAACCCAAAGATCTTTGGGCTCTGTATATGTCAGAGTCATTTTGAGACATTCAAAATAGCCAGATCTGGTCAGGTGCCATGGCTCACACCTATAATCCACTTTGGGAAGACAACATGGGCAGAACACTTGAGCTCAGGAGTGCAAGACCAGCCTGAGCAAGACCTGGTCTTTATTAAATAAAGGGAAAAAATAGCTAGGCATGTGCTATGTGTGTGTAGTTTCAGCTACTCAGAAGGCTGAGGCAGGAGGATTACTTGAGCCCAAGAGTAAGCTGTAATGATGCCATTATACCCTCACTGGGCAACAAAATGAGACTGTGTCAAAAAAAAAAAAAAGCCAGACTCACCAGAAAAAAGGTGTGATAAATGAAGCAAAAAGAGAAGGAATTAACCCTTATACAGACGGATCTTTTGTATTTTTATATGCCAGTGTATGCTAGGTAGGTAATTTATGTGTTACCTCATTTGGTCCTCATACAAGTCCAGAAGACTGGTTCCTCCCAATTGAGAAAATAAAAATAAAGCAGTGACTGTTTTTATGAGATAAATGTGTTTACGGATAACTAAAGAGTATCAGATGACTCTGAAGATTTGACAAGTTTCAATTGTTTGGTACGTTTCCACGGTCTACATTAAGTAGAAAAATCCAGAAACAGAATTTGGGGTTGGGGAGGAATAGATTAACAAGTTATTTAATTTGTAAACATTACCAAAAGTTAATCAAGTGGCTACCTAAAAACACATCAAATAGTTATTTATCTCTGATGGGTTTAATTAATTTTAAAAAGCAAAATAAAAACTCAGATCTGTTCTGAGTAACCTAAATTAGAACAAGAGCTATAAGAAGTGACATAATTAACTTACTGCTGGTGTTCCAGAAGGGAAACCATCTTTCTCTGCATATAAAACAAAAAATAATGTTAAAAATTCAAGAAATAAAACTTTTATATGATAAAAGGAAAATAGAGCAGAGCAAGTGAAATGTTCTTAAACCAATTTTAAGTTGAATTAACTCTTGATAAAAATTGCAATACCAGTATTCAAATAAGAATTTATATAATGTCAAGCTAATGAATCTCAAGTATTAATGAAACACTGTAAATTTACTAGAAAAATTATTAAATCATTTATTGTATTTCTTTAATTTTTAGTTATTATAGGTAAGAATTGTCTAGTTTAAATGGGTAAATTTTAATACATATAATTGTACTTCAATAAAGTTATTAAAATTTAAAATATACTTATCATTCTGTATTTATTAAAATAAACAGACTTATTCATAAAGATACCTTCACCAGAAAAGTGGCTACTTAGAAACATACCATTCAGACAATGGTAACTGTACAAAGTAAAACCTTGACATAATTTTTTTCTTTTTAAAAGACTTTAATAAACATATTATTTAATAGGTACTTTCATATATATTTACATATATGATGAGAAAAGCTACCATTTTCTTCTCAAAAGTTGTTTTTAAAGTAATTTTTTAAAATCAGACTTACTGATTGACACAAGTTCTACAAACAAGTCTATCCTTTTCCCAAGGATGTACTAGATCTAAAGCAAAAAAGGTCAAGATGACTTGCAAAGAGACCTTTATTTCAGTGAGGATGTAAACATACTAAGTCTAATTAATTAAAACCACATATATGATTGATTTTAGCTCAGTCATATTGTTTTTAAAAAGTATATGTATGGGCCAGGTGCAGTGCTCATGCCTATAATCCTAGCCCTCTAGCCAAGGTGCTTAAAGGCTTGTTTGAAGCCAGGAATTTGAAACCAGTTTGAGCAAGAGCAAGACCACATCTCTACCAAAGGAGAAAAAAAAAAAAAAAAAAAAAAAGGAAAACAATTAGCTGGGTGTAGGGGTACAGGATCCTAGTTCCAGCTACTCAGGAGGCTGTAGAAAGGAGCATTGCTTGAGCCTAGGAGTTTGAAATGTGTAGTGAGCTATGATGACATTAGTGTACTCTAGCCAAGGTAAAAGGCAATTTGTCTCAAAAAAATACAAGTATTACTTCAGAGACAGAAAAACACATCCTAAGGATAAAATCAGCAAATCTAAACAGAGGGAAACAAGGTATGTGATTGTGTTTTTTTTTTTTAACAAATAAATTGCAAGAAAAAGGATTAAGAACCAGCATAACAGAAAGAGAGAGCTAAATATCAAAAGAGATTCTTTTATTTTTTCTTTTTCTTAGCTCAAACAGGTACTCAGATCTATAATATCAAGAGATCCTAAGATATATATCAACTAACTGTAACGTATAGACTTTATTCTGATCCTGATTTGAGTAAATAAATTTTTACAAATCCGCTATATGTCAATTCTTAACTGATTATAATTATGAAGTATACATTTTTTTTAGTTGTAATGCTATATTTATATAATTGGTGAGTTTCAATTTGAGTGGACTTAAATGTTTTATTTCAAAGTCTGCACATTTATATAGTAAGACAACTTTCCTCCTATCCCACTGACAATAAATATACCTGTATATCAGGTTATTAAAGAAAATGTGAGAAAAATAAATATATTTCTAATATGAACATGTCTACTGTAGTGCTGATGCAAGAGAATCACTTGAGCCCAAGAGCTTGAGGTAGCTGTGACCTATGATACCATGGCACTCTACCAAGGGTGACAAAGTAAGACTCTGTCTCAAAAAATAAATAAGTAAATTGTTTGTAAATACTGTCAAAAAAAAAAAAAAAAAGAACAGTCTACAGATAAGCATCCTTTCCTTCTATTGCTGGAAGTCATTCAAAAACAGTTACGGAGAGGGCCAGGCACAGTGGTTAATGCCTGTAAATCTAGCACTCTGTAAGGCTAAGGGAGAGGATCACTGGAGCTCAAGAGTTCAAGACTAGCCTCAGCAAAGTGAGACCCCATCACTACTACATATAGAAAAATTAGCCAGGTGAGGTGGTGTATGACTATAGTCTGAGCTGCTCAGGAGGCTGAGGCAGAAGGATTGTTTGAGCACAGGTGTTTGAGGTTACCATAAGCTAGACTGAGGCCGTGGCATGCTAGCCCTGGTGGCAGACTTGCACTCTTTCCCAAAAAAAGGGCAATAAGGAGAAAAAATAAACAAAAGATCATGTAAACATTCATCAACTTCATTTCTGGCAAAGCTATGAGGCTAATATAATCCTCAGATCCAAATTATACTCAGAACTTCCCAGTTTACAAAAGACAAAATCTATACAAGGAAAAGAACAGAGATAGCAATCACAAGAGTCTTTTATTTTTCCAGAAGTAACCTTTTTTTTCTCTCAGATGTAATCTTTTTTATCTAGAAGTACTTCACAACTCCCCATTTGATTCAGCTATTACTGGCATCTTACCAGGAGGAGTAAAGCTCAGGTATTTTTGCTTCACTGTGTTGGAGTCATAGAACTTTAAGACATCAAGTACAGCCTGAGGATTCTTCTTTTGCTCTAGCTTGGTGATATTGGAGGTCTGTAATAATCGAGCCCATTGTTCTGGCATGCCCTAACAAAAAGATATCCCAGAATTAGTTCTGGTTTAAATTGCTCAAATAAAATCAATTTCTAGAGATAAATGACAAAATACATAAAACCAATCTATATGATTCTAAATTTGACTAAATTCTAAAAGGCCTAGTTTCCTAAAGGTCTATTTCTCTAAATCTACTTTGCATAACTGCAATGAATAGGCTAAGCCCTCTAGGAAAAAGATATATCCAACTATTAATACTTATCACACGTGAAAAGAAGAATTCTGCTAACATATGTATAGAAAAGTTAAAATGTATGTATCGATTATATGTTAAATTATATGTATAGAATTCTGCTAACATATGTATAGAAAAGTTAAATTCAGTTTTAATACTAAAGGAAAATAAGTAGTATTTTAATATTTAAATGACCACAACTAGGTAAACTTACAGTGAATTCTCCAGTAACGGCATCAAAACCAACATGGATAGTGTGCTCAAAATCAGATGGAGGAGAAATTTCTGGCCGTTCCTTCTCTTTCTTTTTACTTCCTAGAAGGCATTAAAAAACAAAACAAAACAGAATTAGTCTATTTAAATAAGGTTAATAATTAGGCATTTATACGTTTGTATTTTTCCTAAAACATAAGAGGAACAAAATTACCTATAGAAAAGAGATTTCCTATCTTCGGTCTCGGCCACAGACGCACCATGACGAAGGGAACGTCATCGTTTGGAAAGCGTCGGAATAAGACGCATACGTTGTGCCGCCGCTGTGGCTCTAAGGCCTACCGCCTACAAAAGTCCACCTGTGGCAAATGTGGCTATCCTGCTAAGCGCAAGAGAAAGTAAAACTGGAGTGCCAAGGCTAAAAGAAGAAATACCACTGGGACTGGTCGGATTAGGCACCTAAAAATTGTGTACCACAGATTCAGGCATGGACTCCGTGAAGGAACAACGCCTAAACCCAAGAGGGCAGCTGTGGCAGCATCCAGTTCATCTTAAGAATTTCAACAATTAGTCATGCAATAAATATTTTGGTTTTTAAAAATCCCTAAAAAAAAAAAAAAAAAAAAAAAAACAAAGAAAAGAGATTTCCCCTAAAAACACTAGCTGATAGGAAACTGATAAAAAATAACCTATCCCGCCATAAAGCATGGCTGGGGACAACCAGATAGTGTCCTGATGAAGCAGCACAGGACTGACCAGCACCAATTCTGACAAGCAGAAGAGAAATCCCCTCTGAGCATTGGTTCTCTCATAAATAAAAAAACCACATCTCAGACATAGAACAATTTGGAAAATGAAGCATATCAAAGTCAATTTTCATCCAGCTATATTCATCCAGAAGTTAATTATGATTATGTAAATAATATACACTGCAAAGATAGGTGTTTATAAAAGAGAGGTTATCTCCTTTCTTGTGAAACCCTAATTTTTCTTCTCTACTGGCATTATTAACTACTGTTACCTTTTCTTTTCTTTCTTTCTTTTTTTTTTTCTTTTTTTTTTTTTTTTGAGACAGAGTCTTACTCTGTCCTCCTGGGTAGAGTGCCATATCATAGCTCACAGAAACCTCAAATTCTTGTGCTCAAGCAATTCTCTTGCCTTAGCTCCTGGGTAGCTGAGACTATTAAGTGTGTGCCATTATGCCTTCCTAGTTTTTCTATTTTAGTACACACAGGGTGTTGCTATCTTTTAGGCTAGTTTCAAACTCCTGAGCTCAGGCAGTCCATCTACCTCAGGCTCCCAGAGTGCTATGATTACAGGCATGACCCACCATGCCTGGCCTATTAACTGCTACGTTATGAAACTACCCAACTTTTCTATGGTCTCATGATAAATTATTTTTGCAACATTTCTGCCCCACACCTATCAATAATATTCTCTATAAATAACAAACAAATCAGTTCCTTTTCTTGGACACCTCCATCTTCTGCTCTAACCTGTAGCAGTTCATGCAGAGGCCTCCTACACAGTTGCTGCCCTGTGCTACAATCTATTTTCTAAAATTCTCTTGATTTTACCCATTTGTTTTAATTGCTATTTCTTGACTAATTATATTAGTCATTAGATTAAAAATGGGATTTTTCCCCTCACAATCTCTAGGGTTGCTTCTTAGAAGGTCAATGCCATTTTGGATTTTGCTTTGAACCACTGTTAAAAACCAGTATCAATATATGTGTGCCTCTATTTCTGGATGCTCTGCTGTATTACTGTTAGGGTGGCCAAGCTAACACCATCTTGAACTGAAAAAGCCATTCTTTGAGACTCTGTTATAGGTGGTCATAACTCAGATATGCTGCAAAAGAGAGACATGCTGCAGACTCATCATGTCCTTGCACCAGCGCAATTACAGACCCTCCCCCAGCCCAAGTGCAGACTCCATCCCTTGCACCCCTCCACCCTCACGAGAAATATGCTGACACTGCAAGCCTCTGACACTCTGACACCCTGATAAGAATAGTTGAGTGGTCCTTGATAGAAACCAGCTGCCCCTCAGCCAACTATAAAATTTATAAAAATTTTCTGCCTCCTTCCCTAACTCCTACTAGTATCCTTTAGATCTTAGCCCACTTGCACCCAAGTGTCAAAATAAAACAAACATTACAGCCTGTTATACTTTAGTCTCGAGTGTTCTGATCCACGTCTTTTAGTTTTTAACCAATCAACAATGACAATGTTTGTCTACCTTTGTGCCAATACTTGAATGCCCCCATTATTGCTGTTTTGTAGTAAACATTGAAACTACATAATGTAAGCCATTTTTTCCTTTTCTTCAAAGCTGTTTGGCTATTCCATATGACTTTACTGTTTTATTTTCATTTTATTTTAGAGACAGGGTCTCAATGTATCACCGAGACTGTAGTAAAATGGCCCAGTCATAGCTGTCCCTCCCACCCTTCTTTTTTATATTCATCGCTATACTAAGGAGAAAGTCATAGCTCACTATAACCTCCAACTCCTGGGCTCAAACGATACTCCTTGCTAGCTATGTTTTAATTTTTTGTAGAGACAGGGTCTTGCTATTTTGCTCAGGCTAGTCTCAAACTGGCTGATCATTCTCCTCCCTTGGCCTCCCAAAGTGCTAGGATTACAGGCATGAACCATCACCCCCAGGCTCCCTGTGTTTAGTTCTACAAAAAGCCTGCTGGATTTTGATTGGAATTGTAATCTACAGATCAATTAAGGGAGAATTTATTTCTTGATTTCTTGAGAGTTAGTTTTCTGATCTACAACAACAGTGAATCTCTCCATTTACCGTATATACTCGAGTATAAGCCGAGTTTTTCAGCACAAAATTTGTGCCAAGTTTGGGTTTTTCGGCACAAATTTTGTGCTGAAAAACTCGGCTTATACTCGAGTATATACGGTATGTGAGTCTTTTAAATTTCTCTCAGTGATAATTTGTAGTTGTCCTTGTCTGTTTTGTGCTGCTATAATAGAATCCAACAGACTAGGTAGTTAACAAACAATAGTTTATTTGGTCCACAGTTTCCAAAGCAGGGAAATCTAAGACACAGGGGCTGCAACTGGTGAGGTCCTTCTCGCTATAGGATAATGTGGCAGAAGGCATTACATTGGCCAAACTTGCTTTTATTGTAACAAATTCACTCTCATTATAATGACATTACTCCATTCATGAGGTCTCTTACCACTGTTGCACTGGGGATTAAGTTTCCAGCACATAAACTTTAGGGGACATATTGAAAGCACAGCAGTAGTTATCAGTGTAGAGAGTACAGATCCGTCATTGCTTTTATCAAATTTCTGCTTCAGTATTTTATAATTTTTGATGTTATTGCAAATGGTACAGTTCTAAAACTTCAATTTCAATCTCTCATTGCTAACATAAACTATTTAAAATTGATCTGAAATCCTTGAATCTTTTTATACTTACTTCTAGTACTATGTTTACAGATACCATAGGATTTTCTATAAAAATTCAATCATGTTGTTGGTGAATAAAATCAGGTTTACTTCCTCTCTAATTTGGATTCCTCTTATTTCTTTTTGTTCCTTACTGCACTGACTTACTGCCTTACTCCAGGATATTGTTTAATAAAAATGGTAAGAAGGGAAATTTTTATACTTTCCAGATCTAAAGGAGAATAGTCATACTTTTACCATTAAATTCAGTACCAGTAGTAGGTTTTTCAAAGATGTCCTTTCTCAAGTTAAGCATTCTCTTCTATTTCCAAGTTTTCTGAACATTTTTAAAAGAAAAAGACATTGACTTCTATCAAATGATTTTTCTACATTTTGTGAGATGAACATATAGCTTATCCTTTTAATTTTGTTAACATAGTATATTATACTGATCTTCAAATGTTAAATGAACCTTGCATTCCTAAAATGAAATTTACTTGACATGATCTATAAACCTTTTTTTGTATACTGTTGGATTCCCATTGCTAAAACTTGCTAAGATTGTACATTTATATTCATGAAGAGTACTAATATGCAGTTTTTGTTTCTTGTAATGTGTTTGGTTTGGGCATCCAGGTAATGCTGGTCTCATAAAATGAGTTGTGGCATCATAGCTGACAGCAACCTCAAACTCTTGGGCTCAAGCAATTCTCTTGCCTCAGCCTCCCAAGTGGGTGGGCCTACAGGCACCTACCACAACACCTGGCTATTTTTAGAGATGAGATCTCGCTCTAACTCAGGTTGGTCTAGAACCTGTGAGCAATCCACCTGCCTCAGCCTCCCAAAGTGCTGGGTACGATTACAGGTGCCTGGCGGATTTGTCCCTTTTAAGAAAATTCTCCATTTTATCTTACTTGTTGGATTTATTGGTACATATCTGTTTAAAATATTACCTTAACTTTTTAATATCTATAAAATCTGTGGAGGTGGCATTATAGCCCTGAACTCCTGGGCTTAAGCAATCTTCCCACCTCAGTCTCCTAAGTAGCTAAGATTACAGGCACAAGTACCTACACCTGCACTCAGCCTTTTCACATATAGGTGTTTAATACTATATATTTTCTTCTAACAATTGCTTTAGTAGTATCCTACAAATACTGAAGTTTAAAATTTTCATTTAGGTTAATACGCTGTCTAAACATCCTTTTGATTTCTTCATTTATTTGGAAGAGTTTTATTTACTTTCCAAATATTTCCAGAAACCTTGTTATTGATTCTACTTTAAAGTTACATTGTGGTCGCGGAATACCCTTTATATGATTTAAATCCTTCTATGTTTATTAAGACATTTTTCATAGACCTAGAATATGATCTCTTTTGGTAAATGTTTCATGTATGCTTTAAAAAAATGTGCATTCTGTTTTGGGGCTGAGTTCTGTAAATGTTCATTAGGTCAAGCTGGTTGAGTGTTACATTTAAATCTTCTACATCTTTAACAATTTTCTGTCTACTTGTTCTATCAATCATTGAGAAAAGTGTATGGAAATCTCCAAATATAACTAAATTTTTCTCCCTGAAATTCTATTCTTTTTTGCTTCACGTTTTTTGAAGCTGTTGTTAGGTACATAAATGTTTAGTTCTATTATATTATTAATGTACTGACTATCATCATTATGAAATAAGCTTCCCCATCTTTAATATTTTCTACCTCACAAATCTAGTTTGTCTGACATTTATACTATGTATACCCAATCCAGGTTTCTTTTTATTATTAGCATACTTTTCTCTATCCTTTTATTTTAACCTATTTTGTGGCTTTATGTTTTAAAGATTTCTTATAGGCAGCATATAGTTAGGCCTGCTTTATCAATCTTTTCTGCCTTCTTCCGGATCAACCAAATGTTTTTTGTTACTATCTTTTATCTTCATTGGTTTGTAAGCTATACCTCTGTACATACATGTAACATAAGTTCACCTGTTTGAAATGTATGCTCCATTGGGTTTTATAGTACATATTTAGAGTTTTACAACCATCATCATGATCATTTTTTATCATCTCCCCCAAAAAACCTTGTACCATTAACAATCACTCTCCATTCCACTCCCAACTCCACTCCAAGCCCAACCACTAATCTACTCTCTGTCTCCAAAGATTGCCTATTCTGACCATCCATTAATATAAATGGGATCATACAATATGCAGTCTTTTGTGAAGGTTTTTTTTTTTTTTAAAAACTAAATGTTTCTGAGATTCATCCATGTTATAGCGTGTATTAGTAATTCATTACTTAAAAACTCAATTGATTACCCTTTAAAGAAATTTAGATAAGAAATAATATTTACTATTTCCAGTGCTTTTCATTCCTTTGTCTGAATCCATATTTCTACCTGACATCATTTTCCTGCTGCCTAAAAGGCTTGGTTTAACTTTTTTTTTTTGTAGCAATAGTTCTGCTGTTGATAAGTTCTTTTAGCTTTTACACATCTAAAAGTCTGTTTTCCCTCCTGCTTTTTAAAAATATTTTTCACTAGTATAGCATAGTGAATCTGTCTAGGCTGACAGATTTTTTTTTCTTTCTTTCAATACTTTAAAGATGTTATTCCTTGTCTTTTGCCTTGCATTGTTAACTTACATAAAGGCTGTTGTCATTTTTATCTTTGACCCCTATTATGTCATTTGTCTTTATTTTTCTGGTATCTTTTCAGCAATTTGACTACTATATGCTTTGGTGTAGTTTACAGGTTTTCTGTGCTTGGATTTCGTTAAATTTCTTAAATCTGTGGTTTTACAGTTCTCATTAAATTTGAAAAGTTTTCAGCCATTTAAAAAAATTCTTAAAAATGTCTCTTCTCCCATCTTTAAAGACTTCATCAACACTTGCATTAGTGTACCTGAAGTTGTACCACAGCTGTTTATTTTCGTTTGAGTCTTTTTTCTGAGTTTTATTTTAGATAGTTACTATTGTCATGTTTTCGAATTCACTAATCTTTTTTTCTGTAATGTCATACCTACTATTAATCCTGTTAATAGCGGTTTCTCTACTATGGAAGATCACTAAATTCTCCCTCTGCATGTGGTGACCTAGAAACTTCCTCCAGGCAGTAAATTGAATCAATTATAGGACTCATCTCATTAGTTTCTCCTCTCCTGTAACTGTGTATCATTGTCTAATATACCATAATAATGTCTTGAAATCTGTTGTTTTGTACAGTTTTTCTCTATTGTTTTAGTTCTTTTAGATGGAAGTGTAACAGATATTGCCATCTTATCTGTGGTGTTACAAAATTTGAGGATGATGTGGTCTTCATTCATTCGTTCATTGTGCTGAGTACCATATATACTCGAGTATATACGGTCCTTAGTGAGCTCCTTCTATCTGCAGATCATATTCCTCAAGTCTAGGAAATTTTTTTTTATTAATACTTTTATTATTTCCTTCACTTTAAAAATGTCTTCCCACTCCCTCCTAAGCATGTATGGTTTCCACTGAGAAATCTGCTGCCAGACAAATCTGAGCTCCTTTTTATGTTATTTGCTTCTTTTAGAATTCTTTGTCCTTGATCTTTAAGTTTATTATAAGCCTTGTGGTAGTATTATTTGGGTCAAACCTGCTTGGGGTTGTTCTCTGATCTTTCTGTAGCTGGACATTTATATTTATCTCTTTCTCAAATTTTAGAAAGTTCTAAATTATTATTTCTTTAAATGAGCTTTCTACCTCTTGTTCTTGCTCAACTCCCTCTGAATACCAGTAATTCTTAGATTTGATCTTTTGAGGTAATTTTCTGTATCCTGTAGGCAATCTTCATTCCTTTTCTTTCTTCCCACCATATGATTATATTTCCAAATAGTCTGTTTTCCAGCCCACTAATTATTTCCTCTGTTTGATCCATTCTGATATTGAGAAACTTCTAATGAATTGTTTGGGCTTTTTTTTTTTTTTTTTTTTGGAGATAGAGTCTATGTAGCCCTTTGTAGAGTGCTGCAGCGTCACAGCTCACAGTAACCTCAAACTCATGGGTTTAAGCGAGTCTCTTGCCTCAGCCTCCCAAGTAGCTGGTACTACAGGTGCCTGCCACAATGCCCAGTTATTTTTTTGTTGTTGTTGCAGTTGTCGTTGTTTAGCAGGCCCAGGCCGGGTTCAAACCTGCCTGCCTCCGTGTATGTGGCCAGCATCATAACAACTGAGCTATGGGCAATGAGCTACCACTCATGAATCTCAGCTCCAAGGTTTCTGTTCATACTATTATATTATTATTTCAGTCTTTTTTACTTTTCTGTGTTATGTTAGAGATCATCAAGTTTCCTTAAAGCTGCTACTCTGAATTCTTAGAGAGTTTAGGTATCACTGTCTCATTAGGGTTAATCACTGGTTCCTTGCTTTGTCCATTTGGGGGAGGGCACACTTCCCTGTTTGCTGTTGTTTGTTTCTTGTGGATATACATCTATGTCTTTGCACTGAGGGTTGATTATTTATAACTTTATTCTAGTCTTCTCTGTCTGGCTTGTTTTGGTTTTTATTGATATGTTTGCTTAGAGATTTATTCTGTACTTTACCTGTTGATTTTCTTCCCTTGCTGGGTTACTGTCTCTACTTGACACTAGATGGCAGCATTCGCCCAGTTCACCCCCAAACCCCCATTCTTAGTAAACAATCAGAGAGCTGCCCATCCCAAATCAGAGTAGTTTAAGAAGGCTGGTAAAGGGCTGTGCCCAGGGGACCTGTAGAATGAAACTTCCCACACTGCAGTACTGTTGAAAAGCCACTCGGAGTTTGGAGGCTTCTTTGGCTGAGTTATATAGAGTAGTGTTTCCAGGGTTGGGGATGGTATTTTAGTCTCTTTCTTTTGTATATAACTGTCCTCTGAGGTATTTTCCCCTTCAGGCACTCTCAATGGTTGGGGCAGGGACAGACCTCCTGCCAGGGAACCCAAAATGGTAGGAAAGCTGGTTGTCCACTTTGATCTCACTTTTTTCATAATAGAAACCATGAGTTGCAGAGGGAGATTTTCTGCATGCTTAGTGTTGGGCAGATGGGGGAAGGGACATCACAGATATAGAAATCTGATTCTCTTATTTTCTACTCAGAGTTTTTCATTTCTCTGTGGCACCAGGAATTGTCTCCTCACATTTATGTTTGGGATATTGATGGTTTCAGTGCCACATTTTTGGTTTTCTGGGATGGGATCAGGGGGTGGGGTGGATGAAGGTAGCTTGCTTTTACACTGCCATTTTGGAACTGGGAGTCACTTAATCAGATCATTAGTAGTTAGACTTTGTAACTGTTACCTTTTCTCTCAGATTTTCCATCTTATACTTTTGTTTAACTCTCTAGGGGAATTTTCCTAACTATCTTTCCAATCTTCTTCTTATTGATAATGTGCTTGTTTTGCTAATTTTAAATGTTGATTTTCACTGTTCTCCGACCTTTTTATATTACAAGGATTCAATTTCTTTCCTTTCTTTGAAGATTATAAAGAATATGTGTATTTAGGCCAGGATTCAGGGTTTGTGTTCTCCCTACATTGTCTGCTTATTTTAAATTCCTTTATTTTATTTTATTTTTATTTATTTTTATTTATTTATTTTTTTATAGAGACAGAGTCTCACTTTATGGCCCTTTGGTAGAGTACCGTGGCATCACACAGCTCACAGCAACCTCCAGCTCCTGGGCTTAAGGGATTCTCTTGCCTCAGCCTCACGAGTAGCTGGGACTATAGGCGCCTGCCACAACACCCAGCTATTTTTTTGTTGCAGTTTGGCTGGGGCTGGGTTTGAACCCGCCACCCTCAGCATACGGGGCCAGTGCCCTACTCACTGAGCCACAGGGGCCGCCCTTCTTTTTTTTATTGACAGGGTCTCACTCTCTTGCCCAGCCTAGGGTGCAGTGATGTCATCAGAGCTCAAATTCTTGGGCTGAAGCGATTTTCCTCCATCAGCCTCCTCAGCAGTAGGAACTGCAAGCATATACCACCCTTGCTGATATTTTTCTATTCTTTCTTTCTTTTTTAAGGGACAAGATTCTCACTAAGTTTCCCAGTCTGATTTTGAACTCCTGACCTCAACCAATCCTCTCTGCCTGGCCCTAAGTTTTGTTTTTAATCTCCTGTTGTCTTGAATTTGCTATGTTTGAGCGTTTTTCACAAAATCCAATAATCCCTTGCTGTGTACTCATGGAAAATATTAAAAAGTTAACTGGGACATAACTCAGCGTTTTCACTAAAGATGAGGATAGGATACAAAGTACTTAAACATTTTGTTTTTTTTCCAGGCCATTCTATTTATGCAGAGAAAAATCTTCCAATCTCTTAGCCCAGGGCTATGAGTCAGGCTACAAGTATTCTGAAAACAGGGCAAAGGAAAGAGTTTAGTATGTTGATTTGCACTGACTCAATCTTTTTTATTCTTGTAGTCTAAGGTTTTCTGACTCCCTAACAAGAATAGAGGCCTCTCTGGTTTAATTTCTTCTGAAATAAATTTAAATATCAGTTTGTCTTTTTTCCCCTTGAGAAGATGGAGGTTATATTTCCTGCATGTATGAAGTAAAAGAGGAGGGCTTTTAATAACAGTTTTTCAACTATTCCCCATTTCCAGCAAGGGTATCACACCCCTCTTCCACCCCACCCCACCCCACACACACACAGTATTGTGTGCCTCTAAATTAAACCCTCTTGGATTTTTACACAGAAAATTGTGCAATTCTCACATACAGTACTGTCTGCGAACAGTTAGGTATGTGTCCCTGTGTTCTGTCTACCTAGTTCCTCTCCATAAACCTTCCAATGTGTATTGAAACATCTTGTATACTATCTCCTCTCCTATTCTCTTTGTCCTAGTAATATTTAAAAAAACTTTTTTCCTATTATCTCAGTTGGGTCTTGGAAGGCCGAGTAAATAGAAGCATGTAGTAAATACACTGTTTAACCAGGAGATTCTCCTAATGTTGCAGCTAAAAATAGTGCTGTTTAACAATACAACAAGAAGATATCTCAATTTTAAACATTTACGCACCTAACTTAAATGCTCCCAGATTTATGAAACAGACCTTAAGGGGTCTGAACAATATGATATCCCATAATACCTTAATAGTCGGGGACTTCAACCCTTCTCTGACAGAACTGGACATCTAAACAAACTATACAAGGATACAAAGGACTTAAAGGTGACCCTAGAACAAATGGTATTAATAGACATATACAGAACACACCATCCCAAAGCAAAAGAATATTCTTTTTTTCTCATCAGCTTGTGGCACCTACTCCAAAATAGATCACATCCTAGGATACAAATCAAACCTCAGCAAAACTAAAGGAATAGAAATTATACCATGTTTCTTCTCAGACCAGAAGGTTATAAAGGTGAAGCTCAACTCCAACAAAAATGTTCATCCCCACACAAAGTCTTGGACACTAAACAACTTCATGCTGAATGATAGTTGAGTTCAGGAAGAGATAAAAGAGGAATTTGGTAATTTCCTCAAACATAACAAGAGTGAAGACACAAGTTACTAAAACTTTTGTTTTATTTTGTTAACAAAACAAAAAGTTACGATAAACAGGAAATAACGACAGATGTCACAGAGATACAAGAGATTATCTCTGAATACTACAAGAAACTCTATGCCCAGAAATTTGACAATGTGAAGGAAATGGATCAATATCTGGAATCACATCCTCTCCCCAAACTTAACCAGGAAGAAATAGTCTCCTGAACAGACCAATTTCAAGCACTGATATCAAAGAAACAATAAAAAAAATCTCCCGACAGGAACGGTAGGAAGATGTCTGACAAAGAAGCAGCTTTCACCAGAGGCTTGTGCCCAAAGGGAGAGATACTGGACTGAACTGGATAGAAACCAAATGAGAGGAGCTCTGCATTGAGAGGACTGCATGAGGTACACATTACCCAGGCTGAACCAAGTGACAGAAATAAGAAAGTGGAAAAAAAAAAAAAAAAACAGGGATGGGCCCAGCTCCCAGACAAAGGAAGACCACCCTTCCCCCAGAACAGGAGCTCCATGCTGGGTAACCAGTCAGCAAACTGGGTTCAAAAGCCTCCTGACCTTATCCCACGGGAGAGTAGTTGCCAAGTCCCAGTTCTCCTTCATTATTGAGGTCCCACCACTGAGACTGGGCCCCATTCTGTCTGGCACAAAAGACCAAATATTTTTCCTGCAATCCTGGGCACTCAAATCACCCTTGCCCTACCCTAGTTGCTGAAAGGACTGCCCCCTGTAGAGTCCAGAGTGTTTGACAAGCTCACTGGGAAACTGGGGAGGTCTGCCAGTTGCCCAGCTGCAGCATGAGAATAGTAGCATGGCAGTCCATCTCCACCTCCTCAGGAATTCCCAGGCAGCTCTGTTTTCTGCCCTTCAGGACAACCTCTGAGCTCCACTGGGTGGGCGGAGCCAGTGCTTAAATGACTTTGACCTGTGACTGAACTTTGGACATGCCCCCTTCACCAGGCAGGGCTCTCTGAGCTTGACTGATGGGCAGGCAAGTGTCTTAAGTGACTTTGGGCTTCCACCAGGCAGGGCTCTCTGAGCTCAGTTTGGTGGGCAGGGTCGGGACTTAAGCGACCTTGTCCCTAACTTGGATTAACACTTTCCACTGGGTGGAGGCTCTCTGAGCTCAAGTGGGTGGCAGTGCCTGGTGCCTGAGCAACTCTCATCTGAACTTTAGACTTGTGCTCCCTCCCTACTAGGCAGCAGCCCCCTGAGCTTGACCACTGGGACAGGTGGTTCCCAGTGCCTGAACGACTTTGTCTGAGCTCTGGTCTACGCTGTGTACAGAAGAGAGCTGCAGCCCTCAGCACTCAATTGGCTGGATGATGCCCAGCGTATAAGCATCTTTCCTAAACTGTGGGCCAGCACTGTCGGCTGGGCAGCCTGGTGAGCTTGATTTGGTGGGCAGAGCCAGCACTGGCAGAATGACTTTGATCTGGGCCAGTACTGCCTACTGATTCTTGTCTCCCTGGAGGCACTGTCTGGGGCTGCAGAGTCACCACTTCTCTGCCTTAGTGCAGCAGTGACACTGCAATGGTGAGGAATGGCCTCATCAGGAACAACCTATCAGTTAAAATAGTATATTTACATATTAATAAAGCGAAAAAAAGGAAGAAGCTGAAAATACTCATGAGGAAGAAATCAGCTAAAGAACTCTGGCAACATGAAATATCGGGGCAGATCTATGCCTCCTGGGGACATCAAAGAAAATACAACAAAGAATCCCATCCAAAGAGAAATTGCTGAAATGTCAGAAATAGAATTTAGAATTGGATGGCAAGTAAGATAATAGGACTAGAGGAAAAGATGGAAACAGAAAACCAAAAAACAGTTCAAAAGTTGTCTTAAGAAATTAATGAATTCAGGTGGTGCCTCTGGCTCAAAGGAGGAGGGCACCTGCCCCCATATGCCAGATGTGCCAACCCACCCCTGACTAGAAACTACAAAAAAATAAATAAATAAATAAATAAAACTTGACCTTGACAAAAAAAGAAAAAAGAAATTAATGAATTCAAAGACAAAGTCACCAAGGATATGGACATAATGAGGAAAGCTATAGCAGAGCTTAAGGAATTGAAAAAGGTATTTGAGAAGTTTCAAAATACAGCAGAGTCCTTCAGAAATAGAGTTGAGCAGTGTGAAGAATCTCAGATAAGGAAAACAAGACTTTTGAATTATCCCAAGCATTCAAAGAAGCAGAAAAATGGAGAAAAAGAACAGAATACTCCCTGAGAGAGTTAAGGGATCATTCAAGAAATCAAACATCCGAAAATTATAGGGATACCCGAAGTTGAAGATGAACCCAAAGGCACAAATTCTCTGCTCCAAGACATAAATGGCGGAGAACTTCCCAAGTATTGCAAGAGACACAGAAATTCAGATAGTAGATAGTTTCAGAGCCCCAGCAGGACTCAATCTAAACAAAGTATATCCCAGACATATTGCAATTAATTTTGCCAATGTTAATATGAAGGAAAAACTTCTGCAAGCAGCCAGGCATAAGAAAAGTATTACTTACAGAGGGAAAAGTATAAGGATGACTGTAGATCTTTCAGCCGAAACTTTCCAAGCCAGAGAACAATGGTCATCAATCTTCACCCTTATTAAACAAAACAATTTCCAGCCCAGGATCCTATACCCTGCTAAACTTAGTTTAATTTGTGATGGAGAAATCAAATACTTCACTGACATCTACTTGCTGAGGAAATGTGCTGTGACTCAACCAGCTCTACAGGAAATACTCAGAGTCATTATTCATAACAAGGAACAGGACGGTACACCACCAAAGTAAACCTACTCAGAAATTAAAGAACAAAGTCTAGCTTCCACAATGGTGAGTGGCATAAAAGTAAGCTCTGGACTTCTGAAAAACAAGATGACCAAAACTCTGCCACATCTATCAATTCTCTCAATTAATGTGAATGGTTTGAACTCTCCTTTAAAGAGGCATAGGCTGGATATAAAAACTCAGACCAGGAGCAGCGCCTATGGCTCAATGAGTAGGGCGCTGGCCCCATATACCAAGGGTGGCAGGTTTTAACCCGGCCCTGGCCAAACTGCAACAACAACAACAACAAAATAGCCGGGTGTTGTGATGGGCGCCCATAGTCCCAGCTACTCGGGAGGCTGGGACAAGAGAATCGCCTAAGCCCAAGAGCTAGAGGTTGCTGTGAGCTGTGATGCCACAGTCCTTTACCAAAGGCAACAAAGTAGGACTCTGTCTCTTTAAAACAACAACAACAACAACAACAACAACAACACTCAGACCAGATATCTGTTGTCTACAAGAAACTCACCTCAAAAGATAAAACAAGATTCAGGGTAAAGGGATGGGCAACATATTCTAGGCAAATGGAAAGCAGAAAAAATCTGGGGATGCAATCTTACATGTAGATACAATGGGATCCAAACCAACAAAAATAATGAAAGATAAAGATGGACACTTCATACTGGCCAAGGGAAACACATAATAAGAAAAGATTTCAATAGTTAACATCTACACACCCTATCTGAATGCTGCTTGGTATTAAAACAAACCCTAACTGATCTGAACAATATGATATCTTCCCACACTATAATAGTTGGAGATCTTAACACCCCATTGGCAGTACTGGACAGATCTTCCAAGCAGAAACTAAACAAAGAAATAACAGACTTAAAGACCCTGGAACAAAAAGACTTAACAGACATTATAGGAATTATAGGAAGGAATTCCATTATAGGAATTGGAACCAACCAATTTGTTGGCTCATCCAAACAAAACCAAATACACATTCTTCTCATCAGCTCACGGATCATTTTCCAAAATTGATCATTATCTAGGTCACAAGGCTAACCTCAACAAATTCAAAAGAACAGAAATTATCCCCTGCATCTTCACAGACCATCATGGAATAAAAGTTGAACTCAACAGCAACAGAAATCTTCACACCCAAATAAAATCATGGAAACTAAATAACCTTATGCTCAATGATTAGCTGGGTCAAGGACAAAATCTAGAAGGAGATCATTAGATTTCTGAAACGATAATGAAGACACAAATTATCAAAACTTGTGGGATACTGCACAGGCAGTCCAGTCCTTAGAGGGAAATTTATAGCATTAGATACCTTCATCAAGAAAACAGAAAGAGGGCAAGTCAGCAACCTAATGGGCCATTTCAAGCAACTGGAAAAGAAAGAACAATCTAATCTCAAACCTAGCAGAAGAAAAGAAATAACCAAAATTAGAGCAGAACTAAATGAAACTGAAAACAAAAGAATTATTCAGAAGATCAGTTAAACATAAAGTTGGTTCTTTGAAAAGATTAATAAAATTGATAAATCCTCGGCTAGATTAACCAGAAACAGAAAAACAAGATAACAACAATCGGAAATGATAAAGGGGAAATAATAATAGATACCTCAGAAATAGAAAAGATTCTCAACAATTACTACAAAAACTCTATTGCCATTAATATGAAAATGTAGAGGTGATGAACGGACATCTGGAAACACAATACCTTTCATATCTCAGCCAGAAAGATTTAGAACTCTTGAATAGACCAACATCAAGTACTGAAATAGCATCAATTATATAAAATCTCCCAAAAAATAAATCTCCCTGGACCAGATGGGCTAGAATTAACACCAGAATTCTATCAAACCTTCAAAGAGGAACTCGTTCCTATAATGAATAAACTTTCCAAAATACCGAGAAACACATTCTAGGAAGCAAATATCACCCTGATCCCCAAACCAGGAAAGGACCCAACAAAAAAAATTATAGACCAATCTCATTAATGAATATTGATACAAAAGTATTCAACATATTAACAAACAGAATACAACAATGTATTAAAATGGTTATACACCATGATCAAGTGGGTTTTATCTCAGAGACACAGGGTTGGTTCAACATACAAATCTATAAATATAATACACCACATAAATAGAATGAAAACCAAAGACCATATGATTCTTTCAATTGATGCAGAAAAGGCTTTTGATGATATCCAGCATCCTTTCATGATATAAACACTCAAGAAAATAGGCTTAAAAGGAACATTCCTTAAAATGATAGAGGCTATCTACAGCAAACCCACAGCCAATATCAGATTGAATGGAGTAAAACTGAAAGCATTCTCACTTAGATCTGGAACCAGACAAGGATGTCCACCATCTCCACTGCTATTTAACACAGTGTTGAAGTCCTAGCCATTGCAATCAGGCAAGAGAAGGAGATCAAAGGAATCCAAATGAGGACAGAGGAGGTCAAACTCTCCCTCTTCACAGATGACGTGATCTTATACCTGGAAAACCCCAGGGATTCAACTACAAAGCTCTTAGAAGTGATCAAGAATATAGTAGCATCTCAGGATACAAAATCAATACTCACAAATCAGTAGCCTTCGTATATGCCAACAGTTGTCAAGCCAAGAACAAAATCAAAGATTCTATTCCTTTTACAATAGCACCAAAGAAGATAAAATACCAGGGAATATATCTAATATTTTATATATATATATATATATATATATATATATATATATAGATAGATAGATAGATAGATAGATAGATAGATATAGATAGATGTGAGAGATCTCTACAAAGAGAATTATGAAACTTTGAGAAAGGAAATAGCAGAAGATGTCAACAAACAGAAGAATTTACCATGCTCATGGTTGGGAAGAATCAATATTGTTAAAATATCCATACTACTCAAAGCAATCTACAGATTTAATGCTGTCCCCATCAAAGCACCAATGTCATACTTTAATGACCTTGAAAAAGTAGTACTGCGATTCATATGGAACCAGAAAAAACCCCAAAAAGCAAATACAGTTCTTAGAAATAAAAACAAATCTGGAGGCATCAAGTCACTAGACTTCAGGTTATAGTACAAGGCTATAGTGACCAAAACAGCATGGTATTGGCACAGAAACAGAGACCTAGACATCTGGAAATGAACAGAAAACCAGGAGATGAAACCAAAATCTACAGCCACCTAATCTTTGATAAACAAAACAAGAAGATACATTGGGGGAAAGAATCCCTCTTCAATAAATGGTGCTGGAAGAACTGGTTATCCACATGTAAAAGAATGAAACTAGACCTACACCTTTCTCCACTCACTAAAATTGATTCAAGATGGATAAAAGACCTAAATTTAAGGCATGAAAGAATAGAAACACTTGAAGTTATCAGCCTGGGTAAAGACTTTATGAAGATGATGTCCATGGCAATTGCAATAATAACAAAAAACAAACAAATAAACTGACAAGCTTCTGTACAGCTAAGAAGACAACAACGAAAGCAAATAGACAACCAACACAATGGGAAAGGATATTTGCATATTCAAAATCAGACAAAAGCTTGATAACTAGGATCTACAGAGAACTCAAATTAATCAACATAAAAAGAGCCAACAATCCCTTAGATTACTGGGCAAGAGAGATGAATAGAACCTTCTGTAAAGAAGACAGATGAACGGCTAACAAACATATGAAAAAATGCTCATTGTCCCTAATTTTTAGAGAAATGCAAATCAAAACCACTCTGAGGGCTTAGCACTCATGCTCAGTGGTTAGGGTGCCGGCCACATACCACGTCTGGTGGGTTCGAGCCCAGCCCAGGCCTGCTAAACAATGACGACTATAACAAAAAAACATAGCCAGGCGTTGTGGTGGGCACCTGTAGTCCCAGCTACTTGGGAGGCTGAGGCAAGACTGCTTGAGTCCAGGAGTTTGATGTTGCTGTGAGCTGTGACGCCACAGTGTTCTACCGATGGTGACATAGCAAAACTCTGTCTCAAAAAAAACAAACAAAAAAAAACCATGTGATATCTGTGATGCCGCCAGTGAGAATGGCCCACATTACAAAATCTCAAAACTACAGATGCTGGCATGGATGTTCAGAGAAGGGAACACTTTTACACTGCTGGTGGGACTGCAAACTAATACAATGAAGTATGGAGAATACTCAAAGAAGTCAAACTAAACCTTCCATGTGATCCTGTAATCCCATTACTGGGCAGAAAGAAAACAATTCCCAGAAGCAAACAATTCCTTTTACCATAAGGACACTTGGACTATACTGTTTATCACAGCTCAATTTACAACTGCCAAAATGTGTAAACAACCTAAATGGCCAACCCAGGAATGGATTAACAAGCTGCGGAATATGTATACCATGGAGTACTATTCAGTGATTAAGAAAGATGGAGACTTTATATCTTTTGTATTAACCTGGATGGAAGTAGAACACATGATTCTTAGTAAAGCATCACAGGAATGGAGAAGCAGGTGCTGGCCACATACACCTAGGGTGGCAGCGAGTTTGAACCAGGCCCGGGCCAGCTAAACAACGACAACTGCAACAAAAAAATAGCCAGGTGTGTGGGGGACACCTGTAGTCCTAGCTACTTGGGAGGCTAAGGCAAAAGAATCACTTAAGCCAAAGAGTTTGAGGTTGCTGTGAGCTGTGGCCACACAGCACTCTACTGAAGGCAACATGGTGAGACTCTGTCTCAAAGAAAAAAAAAGATAAGAAAAAAATGGAGAAACAAAAACCCTATGTACTCAATTCTGATATGAAGACAATTAATGACCTAGTATAGCGGTTCTCAACCTGTGGGTCATGACCCCTTTGTAACAATGAAAATACATCCTTTAACAGTAGCAAAATTACAGTTATGAAGTAGCAACGAAAATAATTTTATGGTTGGGGGTCACCACAACATGAGGAACTGCATTAAAGGGGGGCATTAGGAAGGTTGAGAACCAGTGATCCAGTACATGGCGGGGGAAGGGGAAAGCACAAAGAAGGAAGCAGAGAGGGGTGAAGGAGGTCATGGTGTGTGACAACACCTTTTGGCAGGACACAATTACAAGAGGGACTTTACCTACAAATGGAATCATTGTAACCTGGTTCTTTGTATGCTTGATGAATCCCCAACAATAAAAAAAAGGTACTTGATTAGTCTGCCCATATAAAGTTTAAAATGTTACTGTAAGCCATTCTTTGTTTACAAAAACACTACTGATCTCGTATTAGGTTTTTGATTAGTGAAGACAGATTTGTGCTCAAATGTCCACCTCCTCTCTAGGCACATACTACAGTGCTTACTTATAAGACCTGACCATGGTAGGAGAACAGGGCACATTGCTTGTGGAAAGGAGCAGAGGATAATGTGACTTTTAATCCTAGTTTAATTTTGCCATCTTTACTAGAACACAATTACATCTCTCATAGACAACCTCTCATTTTCCACCAGACTTTGAGTAATTTGAGGTTGTATACTTCTCTTGATACCCCATCTTCTAATTCAGTATCCTGCATATATGAGGAAATATTAGCCTACTATAAACTAATAGTTTACAATTTCAAGTACCATGAAAATATTTGTTTCTTCTTTTTCAAAAAAACTGCTCAGCATCTCATTTCTGAGAGAACTTCCCTCACCCTTTCTCTATGCATAAATTTGGAAAAGATGACATTTTCTTTTATGACCCTGATCTGAGATGACTGGTCCAAGGTGGGCATTTGATTCAAGCCAGTTCGTCCACAGCTCCCCACAAACCCTTTGCTTATATGTTCAGGGGTGAATACTTGATCTCAGATGTGATGTTCTGAGAATCAGTCTATCTCTAGTAATTGAATTAATAAGAAATAAAACCCCCAAACTACTGAGGGATACATATCCTTACATACAAGGGGGAAAAGTCTGAAATAAGAAAGAAATATGAAACAGGTACACGGAAAGGGAAGAAATAAGATATACAGCAAGAGAATCTCTTGATTCCTGTTGTGTCTAAGGCCCATTCATATTTTTCAACTTGGGAATGTTAGAAGAGTTTAGAGAAATACACTAAAGGAAGTTTCTTATATGTCAGAGGTATAGAATAAAAAGTTAAAGACATGAAAATAATTAAGTAGAAAGTGAGATTTAGTTACATACATTAGTCCACTCCAAAGAAAATGACATGATACCCTAAAAATCTATTCCTTTTGCTTTTACATAACACATACATACTTCTTATAGGTGTCTCAGTAGGCGGAGAAAAGGATATTAGAAACTATCTAAAACAAAAAGATACTAAAGGATGTCTAAAACTGAACAACCAACATGCTGGAAGGATACTGCTATGTAACAAAATGTCCTTAACATTACTATGTGATTCCAGAAGCCAAGAACTGAAAGACTAACAAAAGTTTTATGTAAACTTATAAAATAAAGCTCCCAGTTCTGCTTTATCAATTTCCCACTTTTGCTTTATCAAATACAATCATCTACAGGACGTCCACCAAGGCAACTGGATCACCTGATGGAAGTAATAGACCAGGGAAAGAAACTTAACAGTGTCCTGGGGGGAAAAGATTCTTAGAATCACTTTCCAACTTCATTAAACAGCAGCAGGCAGAAAACCACCTTCAGCCAAGAGGCAGAGACCCTGAGTCATATGTTGACAAAAGATACTTAAAAGAATTCTAAGTAGGGGCGGCACCTGTGGCTCAGTGGGTAGGGCACCAGCCCCATAAAACCAAGGGTGGCGGGTTTGAACCCGGCCCCACCAGCTAAAACAGCAACTACAAAAAAAAAAAAAAAGCCAGGTGTTGTGGCGGGTGTCTGTTGTCTCAGCTACTCAGGAGGCTGAGGCAAGAGAATCACTTAAGCCCAAGAGTTGGAGGTTGCTGTGAGCTGTGACACCACAGCACTCTACCCAGCGCAATATAGTGAGACTCTGTCTCAAAAAAAAAAAAAAAAAAAAAGAATTCTAAGTAGGCTATTGTCGTATCCTTTGGGCCACCTTTGAGCTACAGACAGGTTATAAAAATCCCATCTACTTAACAGAAATACTTTTCTGCTTCTAGTCTAACGATTAGTGATTACCCCTTTGTTCTTTTGACCTAAAATAACTTCAAATCAAGAACATAAAAGGGCACTCTCTAGGAAATAGGTAGACAACTGTACAGGCTCCTATCATTAATCTTAGAATTTTTTAACTAGAAAGGATATTTACAGATACAAGTCATAATCAACCAGAAATAAAGGTACTTATAGGGTAACTAGATGTGAAAACTATTGTAGTTAATAAATACTGTATCACTCAATACTATCTAAATAAAGTTTATAAAAATGAGCCATTTTTATTATTGAAACTACTAGACCGGTTAAGCCATTTCTCACCTGGGCTACCGCAAAAGCCTACTGACTGGTATCCAACTTCAGTCTTACACCTATAAACAAAACCTATTTTCTATATAGCTCCCGGTCTCTCCTATCTGAAACAGAAAGGTGAGCAGGTCTTTCCTCTGTTTAAACTTCTGTAATAGTGCCCCAGTGAACAGACAAAATCTGAGCTCTGTAGCAGACAATGCAATACCATTTATGTCCTGATCCCTGCCTACCTCTTCAGCCTTTTCCACTGTCTGTAGTTCCTACATACATCATGCTTTAATCCTGTCCCTCTAGCTCTGCTTTCAAATCACTCTGAATTGTACTCAGCTCCATGAATGTGCTAAGATCCCTCCTGTGGCTTGCCATGGAAACAAGCTCTTTTCTTGGCATGGAACACACTTTGTAACTGTTGTTTCACTGGCTACCCATCCTTTAGTCTTCAGCTCTACTGTTACGTCCTTAAGAAGCCTTCCCAGATACTCCATTTAGATAACTGTCTTACACTCTCTCTGCATCACTTTTCATAGTTCGTAATTATATGCCCTGGTTTCTGAATTGTGTCATAAGGGCAGGGACACTATCTGCTTTGCTTATCACTGTATTTCTGATGATTCAAACTGTGCATGTATCAGCAGGCATAGAAAAAAGATGTGTTCAGTGAAGTTGCCATAAAAGACATAATTTCTAATTTTCTTAATATTTCTAGTAACATTGATTAAAATCAGTAATTAATAATTACAAACACACTAAAGCCTTTCTTTTTTTCTCCCTCTTTTATAAGACAGGGTCTCTCTTAGTTGCCTTAAAGCAAAGTAAACAGCATTATCGTAGCCTCCTGCAATTTCAAACTCCTGGGCTTAAAGCAATCCTCCTGCTTCAGCCTCCCAAGTAGCTGGGACACAAGTGTAGGATACCACACTCAGCTAATTTTTCTATTTTTTGTAGAGACAGGGTCTCTCTGTGTTACTCAGGCTAGTCTCAAACTCTTTGCCTTGAGTGATCCTCCTGCTTTGGGCCTCCCCAAATAGGATTATAGGTGTGAGCCACTGTGCCAAGTCTTTCTTTTTATGATACCTTTAGATCAGGCTTCTGATATAAAGTCCTAAGGTCATTATGATTTTTTAACATAAAAATACAATTCTTTCCTTTTTAGACTTCTATTTCAAGCACATACTGTCATTCTCCCCTTCTATACCAAATCCCTGTATTTCAGAATAAAATGTATGAGGAATGCTCGAAAATGAAAAGCTCGAAAATGAAAATTAAGATAAAACTAAAGAAAGAAACAGCAGCTCAGGATGTATACAGGAGAATGCAATTTCAAATGGCTGAAGCTACAAGCAAAGCAAGTAGGAACCAGGGATCCAGAGGCAAACCGAGGGCAATAAATGAGATAACATTAGCTGCTTAGCCAGCTGAGCAGGTTGGTGCTCTGTGTTTACACACGCAAGGTTCTCCCTCACTCTTAACTCTTTAGTGAAGATTCAATAAATGGTGCTGGGATACCATTACAGAAAAAGACATGAAAATGGACATCTTCATAGATATACAAAAATAAAATCCAGATATCTCAAAGATTTAAATTTTAAAAGGCAAACTATAAAACCTTTAGAAGAAACATATGAAAATGTCCTTATGACCTCAAGTTAAACAAAAATTTCTTAAAACACAAAAAAGCTCAAACCATTAAAAAATTAGTAACTTTTATTCACCAAAAAAATATTACTGAAAGGGTAAAAGAGCAAATCACAACTTGGAAGACTGACTATATTTACCATCATATAACTGACAAATGATCAAACGATTAATATATAGAGTATAAGGAATTCTTATTAATAAATAAGGAAACAATTAACAACCCAATAGAAAAACTGATTAAAGATCTGAACAGATACTTCACAGAAAGCACAAATGAGTGGTCAATTAACCTGAAAAGGTGTTCAATGCAAATTAAAACCACAATGAGCTACCATTTTACACCTTCCAGATTGGCAGAAATCAAAGTCTTATATACAAGAGTTGGTGAGGATGTTCAGCAGTGGGAACTCTCACCTTCTGTGCGTGAAAATACACATAAAAAACTTCAGGAAACAGCAGGGGCTCAGTGGCTCACTCTTGTAATCCTGGCATTCAGGGAGGCCAAGGTGGGCAGACTGCTTGAGCTCAAGACCAGCCTGAGCAAGCAAGATCTGGTCTCTATTAATAATAAACTGATGCAAGAGGATTGCTTGAGCCCCAGAGTTGGAGGTTGCTGTGAACTATGATGATACCGTGGCACTCTACCCAGGGTAACAGCTTGAGATCCTATCTATTTTTTTTTTTTTTTAGACAGAGCCCCAAGCTGTGTCGCTGGATAGAGTGCTGTAGCATCACAGCTCACAGCAAACTCCAACTCCTGGGCTTAAGTGACTCTCTTGCTTCAGCCTCCCTAGTAGCTGGGACCACAGGCGCCCACCACAATGCCCAGCTATTTTTTGGTTGTAGTTGTCACTGTTGTTTGGCAGGCCCAGGTTGGATTTGAACCCTCCAGCTCTGGTGGATGGGGCTGGCGCCTTAGCCGCTCAAGCTACAGGCACCAAGCCTTGAGACTCTATCTCAAAAAACTTTAGGAAAACAATCAAATCAAACAAACAAGTCAAACATGGGAATATCCTGTAACCCAGCAATTCTACTCCTAAGTATTTATCTCTGAGCAATCTTTAAATCTTTGAAGAAACACTTTATTTCCTCACCCAATATAAATGTAACTATTAACAAATGTTTCATGAAACAACTCTTATACTGTGTGCCCTATACTCTGATTATTTTATTAAGTGTCATCCACTAAACTAATATATTGGTTTTGTTTTGGTTTCTTTTTGGCTCTCCTTTCATCTTACATAATGCACTGATTTTTAACATGAGCTGTACATCAGATTCACCTGAGGCATTTAAAAAATTAAAATCACAAAATGGAAAAGTATCCAATGTACTCAAAACTAACATGAAGCCAGTAGACGATATAATACACATCCCCACAAAAGAAAAAAATCCAGTTTTTAAAGGGGGGAGGGGAAGCAGGGAGAGGAAGAGAGGAGAAAAGAATTGATGTGCTCCCGCCTAATGGGCACAATGTGAGGGTAATGACACACCTCCTGGGTACAGGACACAACTACAACAGGGACTCTACCTGATAAATGCAAACATTGTAACCAAATTTGTTTCTACTCTCACATTAATATGAAATTAAAAAAATAATACTTAAAAACAAAACTGGTGTTCACATATGCCCCTGAAGACTGATTCAACTAGATTGGGATGGAGCTTGAATAGTTTGCTAAGCTTCCCAAGCTGATTCTAATTAGAACAATTAAACTAATGGGTCATAAAGTAATGGGACACCTGAAGTTTGAGAAGCACTGCCCTAGAGAAATACTTGCACCCATCCACCAAGATACATATTCATGAAAACAAGAAAAATGTCCACTGAAACTGGTTAAATACACTGTATTTATACTATAAATATACAGTATATGTATTTATAGTTTCACTATAGTTACATGTGTGAATATCAGCAGTGAGAATAAACTATAGCTGTATCAGTATATCCTCAACTCTCTAAAACATAAAGCTGAATGAAAAATGTGTCTTTCCTATAGTACCAGCTACTCAGGAGGCTGGGGCAAGAGAATGGCCTAAGCCAAGAGCTGGAGGTTGCTGTGAGCTGTGACGCCATAGCACTCTACCGAGGGCAACAAAGTGAGACTCTGTCTCTAAAAAAGAAAGAAAGAAAAAGAAAAATGTGTCTTAGCAAAACTATAGACAGCATAATTCCATTCAGAAAAGGTTCCAAAACAGGCATGCCCAAACCATATGTTGAGAATGGATATTATAAAATTATAATAAAAACCCAAGGAATAAAAAAATGCAAAACTCAGAATAGTGGACATTGGGAAGGAGGAGGAGGAGAACAGCATGAGGTACAATAGACAGGAACTTCAGAGGCACTGATAAAATTCTAGGCTAGGTGGCAGTTGTAAAAGCAGAAAATTAAAAAAAAAATTATACTATATATATAAAATCCTAAGACTAAACTGATAAAAAAAAAAAAAAAAATCACACAGTAATTGCCTGCAGGCAGAAGATTAGGTTAACTATAGCAGAATGTGAGAGAATTTTATGAGCAGATGAAAATGGTCCATTATGCCACATAGCGATAGTAATTATGGCTTACATGGGTGTATCAGCCATTTGTCATAACTGTACAATTAAAACAGCATTTGTGCATATTGATTTTAAATTTCATATAAAAATAAGAGACAAGTGAAGGCAAAATGATGATAACTGTTGAAGGGGAACGATGGGGTTCATTACACTATTCTTTCTACTTTATATACATTCTACTTTTTCTTTTTTGACAGACTCTGTCACCCTGGATAAAGTGGCATGGCGTCACAGTTCACAGCAACCTCAAACTCCTGGGCTTAAGCCATCCTCCTCCCTTAGCCTCCTGAAAAGTTGGGACTACAGGCACCTGCCACAGCACCCAGCTAGTTTTTCTATTTGGGGTTAGGGGTAGAGACTGGGTCTGGCTCTTGCTCAGGCTAGTCTTGAACTCCTCAGCTCAAGGAAGCCACCCGTGTTGGCCTCCGAGAGTGCTAGGATTACAGGTGTGAGCCACCTTGCCTGGCCTCATGTTTGACATTTTCTACAAATAGGAAAAAGTTTTTTTCCAATTTTTAGTGGAGATAGGGTCTTGTTCTTGCTGAGGCTGGTCTCAAATTCCTAAGCTCAAGCAATCCACCTGCCTTGGCCTCCCAGAGTGGCAGAATTGCAGGCATTAGCCATTCCAAATTTTTTAAGAGAAATGGGAATTGGATCAGGCAAAAAATTTTAAAGAGTTTGTAAAGTTTTAAGATTACCTCAAAAGAGTTTTCAGATCTTAACTGTACTTATAAGAGAACAAAGAGGGCCAGGAAGTGGCTAATTTGTAATCATAGCACTTGGGATGCAAAGGAGGGTGGATTGCCTGAGCTCAAGAGTTCAAGACAGCCTGAGCAAGAGCAAGAGCCCATCTCTAAAAATAACCCAGTATTGTGGCAGGCACCTGTAGTCCCAGCTACTTAGGGAGGCTGAAGCAAGAGAATCGCTTAAGCCCAAGTGTTTGAAGTTGCTGTGAGTCATGATGCCTCTACTGAGGTCAAAAAAGTAAGATTCTGTCTCAAAACAAACAAACAAACAAACAAAAAAAAATAACAACAAGTGGGGCGTAGGGGGGGAAAGACTTCAGAAATCACCAACAAAAACTGAATGGACATTAATTATAGATATGAAGAACTGGGCTCGGTGCCTGTAGCTCAGTGGCCAGGCAGATAGCCACATATACCAGAGGTGGTGGGTTCGAATCCAGCCTGGGCCTGCCAAACAATGACAACTACAACCAAAAAATAGCTGAGCGCTATGGTGGGCGCCTATAGTCCTAGCTACTTGGGAGGCTGAGGCAAGAGAATCACTTCAGCCTGAGAGTTTGAGGTTGCTGTGAGCTGTGATGCCACAGTACTCTATTAAGGGCAACACCTTGAGACTCTTGTCTTAAAAAAAAAAAAAAAAAAAAAAAAAGATACAAAGAACAGATAAACCTAAATGGAATTAAAGCCATCCCTAGGAAACAGTACCCTCACTCTCCTTTTGGTAGGGGAGACTTTGAGTTAGCTGATAAATCTAAGAGAAAGGAATGGAAAGAAGGGCTTAAATTCAGGAAGATCAAAATGGAAGATCCTCAAAATGATCAGAGGGATGGGTGAGCTCTTTTACATTATGTAAAATGCATGTTCAACACAGCTCGCAAATCCCTCTATTAACCGGAAGTCAAGTACTAGACTGTCCCTGCTTTCTCTTGTGTTTCATTTTATGGTTTTCTATTCCTCTTTCCCATGCTGTCCCCACATATATTTTATTTCACCTACTTCACCTTGGACTCTGATGCTTCACAGGTAAGTAATTTCAACTCTTTTAGCAAATTCAAATTGCTACTACTAATTACCATCATTGTTCTTCTAACCTCCATAAGTTTAAACATAGTGTTTACATTGCCATTTTTACTGTCTTCTCATTTTAAATATACTGATTTAGATACTAGAAGATGAGGATTTGGCACTCTCCAACACACATACTTCTTCACCTTCCCACTCATAATTTTTGGTTCATTTCTTTATCTTTCCCTTTATCCTTTTCTTGATCTATTCCAAGTACATTTTTCATTCTCAAACATGCCAAATAGATATCCTATTGCTTCTGTTAAATAAAACTTTAAAAGCATACTTCCATTAGGCTTTTCAGTTACAACTTCAAATCTTAATAAAAACAAAATTAGGCTGCAGCAGTGGCTTACGCCTATAATCTAGCATTTTGGGAGGCTGAAGTGGGAGGATTGTTTGAGGGCAAGAGTTCAAGATCAGGCAGCGTCTATAGCTCAACTAGAGCTGGTGGGTTCAAATCCAGCAGGGGCCTGCCAAACAACAATGACAACTATAACCAAAAATAGCCAGGTGTTGTGGTGGGCACCTATAGTCCCAGCAACTTGAGAGGCTGAGGCAAAAGGATCGCTTAAGCCCAAGAGTTTGAGGTTGCCGTGAGCAGTGACGCCATGGTACTCTAGCAAGGGCGACAGCTTGAGACTCTGTCTCAAAAAAATAAAGAGTTCAAGATCAGTCTGAGCAACACAGCAAGACCCCCATCTCTATGTAAAATAGAAATCTTAGCCAGGCCTAGTAGCACAGATGAGTTCTTAAGTTTGAAGCTACAGTTAGGTGTAATCACACCATTGCACTCTGGCCTAGGTGACAGAATAAGACCCTATCTGAAAAAAACAGTGTGAAATTATAATACAAATAAGTGGTACACACTAAAATGAATGGACAGGTTTTTCAGCTATTTGATTATATCCTGTCTACAAATCTAAATTATCCAAGACTTGATTCTTTATTAGTACTAACTCAAATTTTCACTGATTACTTATCATATAATGTCAAGTTGAATGTGTATTTATCAAATATCCTTACATACAAAGGACCATTCTTCTTTCACTTCGGTTTACCTCCTTGTGTAGAATCAGGAGATATACCTTTATCTCTGCTTATACCAATCACCAGCTATGAGTCATATTACCATGCTTAATGTGGTTAAACAAATTAATCTCTTACCCTTACTCTAATATCCAATAGTGTTCATAATCCCTTATCAAATTCTAAAAATTCAAAAAACTCTGAAAACCAAGAGTTTTCCTTAAGTTCAACACCAAAACTAATTTAGTGACTTCAAACTATCGGAGACTATTTATACTCTTTATCCCACTTCTGTTTGAATAGACTGGTGCTTCTTAACTAGGGGATGATTTTGCCCTAAGCGGGTTATGTGGCAATGCCTAGAGACATTTTGGGTTGTCAAAACTGGATGCAAGATGCTACTGACATCTAGTGGGCAAAAGTAGAAATGCCATTTAACATCCTATAATGCGCAGAGACAACTCCCTGCAACAACAAATTATTTGGCCCCAAAATGTCAATTGTGCTGAGGCTAAGAAACTCTGGACTAGACCATATTTTGTTGACAACACATCAATGTGTTGATTACTGCCTAGGCTAGAGTACAGAGGCATGATCATAGCTTACTGCAATCTTAAACTCCTGGGTTCAAGTGATCTCTTGCCGCAGCCTACTGAGTACCTTGGACTACAAGCATGTACCACCATACCCAGCTAATTTTTCAAAAAAC
>CAUYPK010067121.1:0-12740 GCA_963574355.1 Loris lydekkerianus | reverse complement strand
CTACCCTGAGCAATATCAAGACTCCATCTCTACAAAAAAATAAATAGATAAAACTAGGCAGGCATGGTGTTGCTCACCACTAGTCCTGGCTACTCCAAAGTCTGAGGCAGGAAGATTGTTGGAGCCCAGGAGTTTGAGGTTTCAGTGAGCTATGATGACACCACTGCACTCTAGCCTGGGCAGCAGACCCTGTTTTAAGAAGAGAAAAAAAAAAAGTCAGTACAGGTGTGTGTACCAACACCAAAAGTAGGCCCCACGTTGTCATATTAGCGTGACTATAAGAGTAGCTTCCTTTCCGGGATTTGTTATATAGAAATCATAGCTGTGGGGGGTGAACCATGTGGCAAAGCTGCTTAGAAACTGCTCAGATCTCTTGCTCAGGGAAAGCCATTCTTAAAGCAGCAGGCGTCTCTTGGCATGGCTGAGAGTGGAAGCTGGAAGAGGAACAGATTGGAGGGTGGAACTTGAATGGGGTATTTAGGAGAGAGAAGAGCATTTAGAGCAAGCCCTCCCCTGCAGCCTGGTGCCCAGCAGGTGACTGGTTTGGGTGAGGATGTTCCTGCAGACAGAGACTGGTGGTGGAGTTGGGATGAGAAGCCAAGAGTTGAGAAGGTCATTTAGGATGTTTGTGTCATAATGATAGACTTTCTTTTTTAAAGATCTGTAAAGGGGGGCAGGGGGGGCAGAGCTCACTGGCCAGACCGTGCCTGGCTGATAGATTTGTGCTTCTGAGAAGGTTTAGCCCCTTAAGGAAGTACTGTTGCTGACTCAAGTGACCAGTGAGTTTCTCTAAGAAAATGAGCTATCCATAGTAGAAGGGGAAGCCTGGGGTTTCTGCATCTGGGAAGGTCTGGGAGGAATAAGTCTCCAGGGGCGTGGGTGTGATCGCCATCTCCCGCCCTGCCCCCACTCCTTGCTCCCCAGTAGAAATCAGCTACAAATCTCAGCTTGTTGGGAACAGATGGCCTTGGCTGACGAATAAGCCACCGCAGGCTGCTCCACCTGTTCTCGGGCTGGAATAATCAGCTCGAGACAAACATCGGGGCTGAAATAACTCATGGCAGCGGGTGATGTGCAGGCACAGATTCCAAAAATCTCTTAAACAGACCCCCTCCAACTCTCTCCCCTCCCCAGCCCCCAGAGGCCATAGGGGAAGGTAATGGAGCGCAGAAGACTGATAGAGCCCCAGTCTGAGCTGGAGGCCAGAGCTGGTAGTGCCATGGGTGGGGCTGGGTGGAAGACAGGGCTGAATTCTGCAGTGGGGCAGGGCCATACACCCCTGTGGGGCTGGAAATCATTCCTCGGGAGCACGTGGAGAACAAGGGACTGGTTGGTCCCGGGCTGTGCCAAGGACGAGAAGACCTGACCAGTCTGGAATAGTAGAGACCTGAGAATTTGGGATTCGTTTGGATTTGTTCATTAAAGGAGAGATATGCAAATAGGATCAAGCTACCAGAGAATCTGTCGGCAGCTCAGGCAGCTCTGGCAGCAGCCACTGGAGCCTTCTCTCTCTGGCTCTGGCAGTGGGTGCCTGGGTGCCGGTGATTTCATGGACTTGTGTTCAGCCTCCCCTCACATCCCTGATGGAATCAGCTGGGCTGATTGATGTTCCCCGGGAGAGGCAGAAGAGCCTATCAGGGGGGTAACAGGGCAGGGAAACAGTGGTGACAGAAGTAAGGAGTACCAGCTGAGATGGGGTTCCAGCTCCCTTGTGGAGCCAGTCTGAAGAGGGCAGGGAGGGAAAGGAGGAAGGCTGGTTCTGGGGTTCCCTCGGTCCACCAGCCAGACCAAGTGCCTAGAGCATGGGGCTGTAAGCCTCCAGAGAAAGTGTGGGCATACGAGGAAGGAGACTGTAGAGCCCTTCAGTGGCCCGCCTCTTGCATGTCTGCCAGTCACTTTTTCCACCAATGGCCCCTGCTGTGCCTTGGAATGGGGGCAGGATATGAGAGGAGCCTCTCCTATTATTTAGGGTTCTGCAAACTTGTTCAAGAGGCCAGTTCTCCTCACAGATATGTCTCAGTGGCCCCTGTCCTAAGCGCCCAGTTCTGTGGTTCTCACTTTGGGCTGTTTAGTTGGTAGCATAAAGTAAAAAGAATGGTATAATGAATGAACCTGTTTACCCCTCAAGCGGCTTCAGCAGTTCTCAACAGCAAATCTTGCCAGTCAGCACCTCTATCTACTTCCAAATTCTCTTCACTGGATTATTTTGAATGTAACCCCAGAAGTGATGTCATCTTATCAGGAAATGCTTTTGTATCCATCCCTCAAAGAAAAGAAGTCATGTGCCGTGGCTCACACCTATAATCCTAACACTCTGGGAGGCTGAGACAGGAGGATTGCTCAAGCACACGAGTTTGAGGTTGCTGTGAGCTATGACCCCACAGCACTCTACCAAGGGCAACAGAGTGAGACTCTGTCAAAAAGAGAGGAAAGAGAGAGAGAGAGAATATGACTCTTTAAGAAAACATAATCACAGTACTCTTATCACAACTAAAACAAGATTAATAATTCCTTAATATCAAATATCCAGTGTTTAGGCCAGGCACGGTGGCTCATGCCTGTAATCCTAGCACTCTGGGATGCCAAGGCGGGTAGATTACCTGACCTCACAGACAAGATCCTAACTCTAAAAATAGCTGGGCACTGTGGTAAGTGCCTGTAGGCCCAGCTACTTGGTTGGCTGAGGCAAGAGAATCACTTGAGCCCAAGAGTTTGAGGTTGCTGTGAACTATGACTCCACGGCACTCTACCAAGGCTAACAAAGTGAGACTCTATCTCAAAAAAAAAAGAAAGAAAGAAAGAAAGAAAGAAATATCCAATGTTTAACTTTTTCTGATTTTATTCTATGTTTTTTCTTATGTATATTTTAAAGTTGACCTATTTAAACTAGGATCCAAACAAAATGAAGGCACTGTTTTAAAAATACTATGCCCAGGGTGCCTTCTCCTTCAGGGATCCTGATTTAATTGATCTTGGGTGGGGCCCAAGCATCATAGTTTTTAAAGCTTCCCAGGTGATTTTAATGTGCAGCAAGGGACATGAAAAATGCTCCTCCCCCCACCCCTCCAGTTTCCTGCCAGTTCCTCCAGGTTCTGGTTGTTAAATACTTCTCCGTGTCTCTGCCCAGTAGACGTGGCAGCTCCCAGAGCAGTGGCACTACCACCCTTGCTTGGACAATTGAGCGCTGCCCACTTTCTCCATACCTGTCCTGGAAGGTGGACACTGCACTACTTTTCCCTACAAACTCCCATACCATGAGTGTCTGTTCCTATTTCTTTCTGCCCTAATACACATATGCCTGGTACTTGTTCTTGCCTTGCAAGCGTAGCAGTTTTTTTTTTTTTTTCTTTCATGAAAATAGCAAAATTCCTGCCTCAGGAAAAAGTGAGAGCTTCCCCGGGGGCTGTACTCATTTGGCTGCTCAAGTGGCTAAGCAAAGCACTGGAGCTGAGTGCCGGGCCTGCTGGGGGCTTGGCAGCAGATGGAAGGAAAACTGGGGATTTGAGTGGGACTTGAACCCAGCACATTTTGAGGACTCTAAGAACCCTTTCTCTCCTTAAGATGTTGGCTCCAGGAGCATTTTAGAGAATTAAGCCCATATCCCTAGCTCCATGCCTCTGCTCACAGTCATGAGCCTGCCTTCCCATGCATACCCTTTCTGTTCTTCAGTCCCCTACCCATCCATGCCACTTGCCTTCTGGATGCATTCCTCTCTCTCGTGCCCCCCACTCCATGCCTCACTGAATGTTGGTGAAACAAATCTATTCTAAAATAATGAGCAGTCAACTACTCTGATGCTTGGGGCAGGCTGGACAGGGGCTGGGGGAAGGGGCAGGGAGCTGAATCATTTATAAAGCTTAATAAAGATGCAGATGAGCAATACTGACTAGGAACCCCAGAGCTCGGCCTATTCATTATTCAACATTATGTAAATGCCACTGGGTCCTGCGTCTTAGAACCCTGCCCCTTGTCCCTGCTGCCTCTCCCGGGGCGGACAGATCCAGCCCATCTTGTGCCTCCCCTATACCCCCACCAAGTGCTTACATTAGTCCTGTCTTAGGACTGTGCCCAGGTATCTAAGTCCTGGAAAGTGGACTTAGACCCTACCTGCAGGGTGATAAAAATTCTAGGCCCCTTCCCTAGGGAGAAGCCTTCCAGAGATTGTGTGGGGAACCCTTGGCCTCCAGGTAACCCTCCGCAGAGCCATACAGATGGGTTTCTCATTTTTTAAGTTTTCTAAATAAAGTATACTGTAGGAGTACCCATCTATCTGTTGTTGTTTTGAGGAGAGGGATTGTTGTTTTTTTTTTAAGACAGAGTCTCTACCCTGGGTAGAGTGCAGTGGGGTCACAGCTCACAGCAACCTCAAACTATTGGGCTTAAGCGATTCTCTCTCTCTCTCTTTTTTTTTTGAGACAGAGCCTCAAGCAATAGCTAAGCAGAGCCAGTAGACTGCTGTGGCATCACAGCTCACAGCAACCTCCAACTCCTGGGCTAAAGTGATTCTCCTGCCTCGGCCCCCCAAGTAGCTGGGACCACAGGCACCCACCACAACGCCCGGCCATTTTTTGGTTGCAGCCGTCATTGTTGTTTGGTGGGCTCGGGCTGGATTCTAACCTGCCAGCTCATGTGTATGTGGCCGGTGCCCTAGCCACTTGAGCCATAGGTGCTGAGCCTTTTTTTAGTTTTTTTTTTTTTAAAGACTTTTATTTATTTGCTTTTTGTTGTTGTTGTCATTTGGCCGGGGCCAGGTTCAAACCCACCACCTTTGGTATGTGGGTCTGGCACCTTACTCACTGAGCTACAGGCACCACCTTAAGCAATTCTCTTGCCTCAGCCTCCCAAGTAGCTGGGACTACAGGCACTCACCACAACACCTGGCTATTTTTTTTGGTGTTGCAGTTGTCATTGTTGTTTTAGCTGGCCCAGTGGAGTTCAAACACACCAACCTCGGTGTATGTGGCCAGTGCCCTACACACTGAGCAATAGGCGCTGCCCCATCTATCTGTTTCAATATCTCCCAAATCTACCTAATGGGGTGTGTTTGCTGAAATCTGACTTTATCCCTCTTGCTTCACTGAAAACCCACCACTGACATAACCATACCTCTTGAATCACTCCTCTGAGAGGTTAAATGCAAGCACAGAGTCCTTTCTACCCTCCTGTCTCCAGACTGACCCATCCTTGTTGCCTTTTACTTTTCTAGATCATTGGCCCTCCTTCCAAGCTCTACTCACATTCTTCAAGCTCTTACACTTGTTCTAAGATACCAAACTCTGTTTTGGGGTTTTTTTTTTTTTTTTTTTTGTTTTTGGCCGGGGCTGGGTTTGAACCCACCACCTCTGGCATATGGGACTGGCGCCCTACCCCTTTGAGCCACAGACGCCACCTTTACCAAACTCTGGAGAGGGTTGAATGGTACTAACAATGGTACACATCTCCCCTTTTCCTCACTATGATTACTGATGTGTACCCCACAAGTGCCCAGCTCTTAGGACTCAAATTCCTTTCCCCCTCGACTCTTCCCTCTCTGTACCAATTTCTCCCTACTTCCCACCATCCTCTCATTTTTTGGTGAGGCTGAGAGATGAAAAATTGGGTCAGAGTCGAAACAGCATCGATTGCCTCTCTTCTCCCTCCTTTTCTGGACTGGCTCGCCTCCCTCCCTGCCCCCAGTCTATTTTCAGCCTGCCTCCGCTTTCCTTAGTCTGGTTGGCAACCAGGCCTGCCTCTTTCTCTTCATTGCCCTTATCTCTCCCCTGCAGCCTGTGCAGACCCCAGCTGCCCTTCCAGAGGTCTCTTGCTGCCTGCCCAATTGATTTTGATTTTCTTCCATCTTGGAGATATGCAGGGGCTGTATGAAAGGGGATGTCTGGCCATGCTTCGGCAGAAGGAAAGTAGTGAGATAATACTAGTACATCTATTTCTGGCAAATCCCTCAATATGACCGAAACCCTCAGTTGTCCTCTGACCCCCTTCTCCTCTATGATCCCGCTCCATCCCAGCTAACACTCACTCACTCACTCCCACTCAGGCATTCTGGCCCCATTTCTATGGCTTTAGGGGGGCAGGTGTAGCATCCCAGGAGATCCTGTGTGCCTCCTTGGTCTGCACTTTGCCGGCCTCTTCCCACTCAGTTCCTTATCTGCCTCCCTTCACTTGCCCTGCCCTCCCCCACGACTTTCCTCCCCTACGCACATCCTTGCCTTCTCCAGCTCTTTGCTGGGAGCGCAAGGCCTCGGCCAGTTCAGGCAGGGCTTGGTGGCATCCCCCATTCGTCCTTTCTCAGCCTCCTCAAGACACTGGCCTTCCTTTAGCTGTCACTAACAAGCTGAATAAAGCTGGATATTTTGGAAGGGGAGCAGCAGCTGGCTGGGAGGGGGGAGGGTGGCACTGAGAGAAGAGAGGGAGCTGCAGGCAGCTGTGGGGCCCGAGGGGACATTCCTCGCACTCTCCTTTTCTGCCGGCTTGGGAGATGGTGGGATCTTACATGGGTGCATCTCTGCACCTCTCTTTTCTCTGCCCAGCTTACTCTTCCCACCTCAGTGAGTCCTGCCCCAGCACCATCTGAAATGGCAGGCCCTCCCCAGCACTCCCTGTCACCTCCTCACCCCCTGCTCTGCTTTCCCCAAAGCACTTCTAATATACAATAGAATTTACTTGCACGTATTCCTCATATGTCTTCTCTTCACTGGACTGTATGCTCTGTAAAAACAAGACTTTAAAAAATTGTGGTAGCATACATACAACATAAAATTTACCATCTTAACCATTTTTAAGTATATAGCTTACTGGCATTCACATTGTTGTACTCCAGAGCTCATCTTGCAAAACTGAAACTCTATACCCATAAACAAATGCCCATTTCCTCTTCTTCCCAGCGCCTGGTAACCACTAGACCGGTGCTCCTGGTCTGTCTGGGGTTAGTTTTCGTCCAGCCAAACCATTTGAGTCTCAGGATCCAGTTTTATTTCCCCAGCTCCTTCTCTGAACAGCCATTCTCAGGGAAACCGAGAATAATTAGCATATTCATATCATTTGCATGTCCTTTGCCTTTGGAGCATTCGCCCTATGACTCCGCCCCCCTGCCCCCCAAGGTATTTCCGCATTTCCCATAGGCCACGCCCCCCAAAAAAGCAAGGTTAGCTCTGTCTCTAGATACGTATACAGGGAATCACACTGTTTGTCTCTGTGACTGGCTTATTTCACTTAGCATAATGCCCTCAGGTTTCATCCACGTAGCATGTGTCAGAATTCCTTTCCTTTTTAAGGCTGAATAATAATCCATTGTGGGTACATACCCCATTTTGTTCATCTGTCATTTCTTGATGGGCACCTCTGGTGCTTCTACCTTTTGGCTATTGTGAATAATGCTGCTCTGAACATGGGTGTATAAATATCTCTTCTAGACCCTGTTCTCAATTCTTTTGGGTATATACCCAGAAATGGAATTGCTGGATCATATGGTGATTCTATTTTTAATTTTTTTGAGGAACAACCATAATGTTTTAGAATAGAGTTGTTGTTTTTTTTTATCTTTTTTGTTCACTGATACATCCACAGGGCCCAGCACAGAGCCTGGCACATAGTAGAGGTGCGATAAATACTTGTATATTCAATGAATAACCTTATTTGAAACCTCACACAGCCCTGTAGAGGTTATTTGCATCTGTAGTATTAATATTATCCAGTTTACAGAGGCTGCGGGTTCGAGGAACCATCTGAGATCACCCAAAAAGCAGCCTTGCAATATAGATGACAGGATTGCTGGCTTTTATAACTCACTGGAGAAATCAGTGCTCATACATGTGCCTAGGCCCTTGAGGACCCAGGCAGTTGAAGAGTAATTTCCTCTGCGCTGAATTTCCTTTGGGAATATTTTTACTCTCATTCCCATTGCCCACTCTTCATTCGCTACTCAGTGACTCTTCCTAACATATCCACCCCACCCAACCTTGGTTTTTCTCTCCCCAGAGCATTTAAACTCCTGTCCTCTGGGGTTGAACCTGCTTGAGTCCCTGTTACAGCCCTCACCCCTCCACCCACCCTGGGGTAGTAATGAGCCTGTTCCCTTCCAAAGCAATTAGTGCAAGGAGGCCAGCCGCCGCGGTGCTAATGCTGTTTCATTAAGTGGGAGCAATCCTAATGATAATAAAATGGCACATTTAACATTCAAACATTGAACAGGGTTTCTGAGCGAGTGTGTCTCTCTCTTTCTTTCTGGTATAACAGCTCCATCTTCATAAGGACCTGACAATACACCTTAATGAGAGCCTGGAAGCTGATCATCCTTACAGAAGCAGAAAGAGGATGAGGAGGAGACAAAACATCCAGATGAAGGGGGTGCAGCGCTGCCGTAAGGGGATAAAGACTCCAAGCGTTCCTGAGTTAATGGATTCTGTGGTGCTAATTTAGACAATTGGAGCCTGTGAGAAATAAGGTCACACGGAAAAGAAAGCCCACCATGGACTTAAATGCAATGCAGCTATTTCTTTGTTTGTTCAACAAATCTTTCAACAAATATTTATTGTGCATCTAAGACAAGCCAGAAATTTTATGGGCATTCATGATCGGAAGGTAGCTCTAGTTTTAGAAAAAGAAACTCCAAGGGCAGTGGTGATCTATAGGAGATCATCTTGTTCACCCTCTCCCGGGAAGATTTAGTCAAATCCATTTCAAGTTCATCAAATATCCCAGCAAAAAGAATTTTAACTACTGTTTGGTCTCCTGAGCCAGTCCTTGTGCCCCTCCATATTGAAACATTCATCTCAAAGGTCCTTGCGACTCTGTGATTATAGAATATCTGATTGACCTTTTGCAAGCACAAGAGTAGTTGGGATTAGGAAGCTGGCCAGGGAATGAAGGTCGACTCAACCATCCAGTGACTATGGAGGATTCAAAAGAGGCAGACGGCGGCACCTATGGCTCAAAGGGGTAGGGCACTGACTCCATATGCCGGAGGTGGTGGGTTGAAACCCAGCCCTAGCCAAAAACTGCAAAAAAAAAAAAAAAAAAAAAAAAAGGCAGAAAAGGATGACATCTCAGAGCCACTTCCTACAACTGAGAAGTCTTCTCCAGCAGGGACTCCTGTGCACCGAGGGGAGGCTGCTCGCCAGGGGTCAAAGGTGAGCTTTGCCCAGGTCATGGAAGCGGCTGATTCGAAAAGGTGTCAAGTCATAAGATGGTGTTAGTTTCATGCTTAATTCACTTAGGATCTTCCCCACAACAGGGGCCAGCTTGAATCCATGCCCTAGGAAAAAAAAGAATAGATGGTCAAGCATCCTCAGAGACAGGTTGAGCTCTCCAAAAGTCTCCTACTTACCCAGACAGGGCTGACTCTCCTGTGGATCATATCCCGAAGCCACAAGTTACCTCCCACCGTGAGTGCCCAGCCTCCTTACCCACTCAGTGTCCAGGTTTCAGTACTTATCTGGGCAGCTAAGAGTATGGAAAATACCATTTTGCCTGGCACTGAAGTAGGTCACCTTTAAAGACCCCATCTCCCCCAGCTTTGGCTCACCAGAGAATCCAGCACCAATGACAATGTTGTCATACTTTGGGTGGCAATCGAGAATGAAGTGCTCATCAGGGGTGTTCTGAAAAGGAACAATCCTATTGGTGTTCTTTGAGGTTAGAGGGTGTACTGGAGGCTCTGATGGGAAGGGACTGAGCTAGATTTCTTCCCACAAAGAATGGGAATGGGACATGAACATGCTTTCTGCACATCAAAGCCCCTCTGAGTGTGCCGGTCTTTCTCATTTGTCCATCTGCCTCTCTTCTCGTACAGAGCTATGAACACCGTAGGTGCTCAGTTAATCTCTGCAAACTAACTTTAGCCAAGATGCCTTAGGTCCTGGTGACATCTGTCTCTTCTCTTTGTCCCTAAGGCCTGTTCAACCAAAGCATCTCGCCAAAAAAAAATTTTAAAGTACTTCTGGGAAATACAGTGAAGGCCTGCCAGGCATAGGCCTATTTTCCTAATGAAAAAGAATATGAATAATCCCTACCAGGCCCCTCTCTGGTAGTGACACACCAACCCACAGAAATTATTCGCTCATTGGTTTGAAGTCCCAGACTATGTCAGGGGTCAAATAGAGTTGGGCCTGGCCAGCAAGGTCTGTCTGTCTCTTTGGCCATTCTCCAGAGCTGTGAGAGGGCCTGGGGAGGCTGCCCAGACCCCTTACCGTGTACATGCAGTGCTCCATGATGGCAGGTTCTGGCTTCAGGCCAGGTAAGTGATCTTTGACAAAGCGGCACAGGATTTGGACATCTTGAATGTCTGGGCGTGCTGTGGGACAGTCCCGCTCATCAGGGTCTGTGTGGTTGCCGTGGTGATAGCAGACCTGGCTCCCAATCAGAGTGATGTGATGTGAGTGGCAAGGGCACTGCCCCCCACGCACAGCCAAGGAGCAGGAGCAGGCTTATACACAGGATGACCCCATCCACCATTCCAGCTTCCCCCACCCTGGCAGGTGCTGCTGGTGCTCAGTCCCAGCACCCACCCTATGTGGCAGCTGAGGGTCTTTCTCTGCAAATAGCAGCAAAGTAGGCTCTGCTGCTGCCTCTGGGACCAGAGGGAGTCTGCAGAGGGGAAAGTTAAAGCAGCTGCCCCAAATCTGCACAGGCACCTACTCGCCTTCTCTCGGCCTTTCTGCTCACCTTCATAAGCCCCGGGTACTCTCCTTCTGGCAGCCCGTAGATATGGTGGGGGGCTTGGCCCAGGCCCAGGAAGCATGGAAAGGCCTGGAATACACCATAACTCCCAGGAGACTTCTCTCGCCAGTAACACACATTGATCCTCAGGGTCTTAAGGCAGGGAGAGGAAATGGGAGGTGAAGGGGGAAAGCCAAGGAACTCTATAGCAGTGACAGCAGCATCTTCTGGGGCTCTGCAGCCCTTTAACACAAGCCTGCATGCCCAGCTGAACCCATCTACCTGGCTTCACCCACTTCTCCAGTCATTTACCTGTTACATATGTTACAACACACAAGAATCTCCGGCTCGGTGCTGTTGCTCAGCGGTTAGGGCACTGGCCACATACACCGGGGCTCATGGGTTTGAACCCGGCCTAGGCCTGCCAAACAGCAATGACAACTATAACCAAAAAATAGACAGGTGTTGGCAGTGCCTGTGGCTCAAAGGAGTAGGGGGCCAGCCCCATATGCTGGAGGTGGAGAGTTTGAGCCCAGCCTCAGCCAAAAACTGCAAAAAAAAAAAAAAAAAAAAAGCCAGGTGTTGTGGCGCCTGTAGTCCCAACTACTTGGGAGGCAGAGGCAAGAGAATTGCTTAAGCCCAAGAGTTTGAGGTTGCTGTGAGCTGTGACACCACAGCACTCTACGGAGGGTGACATAGTGAGATTCTGTCTCAAAAAAAAAAGAGAGAGAGAGAATCTCCAAACCTCTGACTCTTCCTCATTCTGTTTTCTCACACAGCTGCACCTCACCAGTTTTTCTCTCTCTTTCTGGGAGTTCAAAATATCACATATATCTTGGGTGCTTACATAAGCCAGGGTATCTCCCAAGGACTAAAATATGTCATATACTTTAATTCTCCAACAGTCCTAGGAGATAGCTATTACTTCCCCACACTACAGGTGATAAAACTGAGGCTTAGTGAGGTAAACTAATTTTCCAAAGGTTGTCCACTTGCAAGTAGCAGATCCTGAACTCAAACTTGACTCTATCTGGCTCCAAGGCTGCTTCCCTTAAGCACCAACTCTCAAGCATCCAGTTCCTCTTACCTGGAGAGGTAGCTCGATTCCCAGGGGACGGAGGAGACAGTTGGTCCAAGGACCTGCTGTGATGATCAAGCTCTTGGCTTGGTAGCTCCCAGAGCTGGTTTTCACCACAACTGGCAGCCCCGGTTTTATCTCCATCACCTTTTCTGCATCCCGCACGGTACCTCCCAGCTGTCGAACTGCATCCTGAGAGGACAGGAGCAGGGAAAGGCAAATTGGCTGTGAATGTGGTTGACCATGGTGGAAAAAGAGCCCTTAGCTTAGGGCAGAAGAGAGAGTGCAGAATCTAGATGCCCCTCCCATATCAACAAGGCTAGCAGGGTATATAACACTGCCCTCCCCAAGAGGTCAAGCCTAAAGGCAGCAGGGCAAAGACCCTCATCCAGAGGGGCTCAGGGGCTGGCTGTTTAGAACCCAGGATGCCCAGAGCAGGAAGCAGCGTTGCCCCAGTGCTGTGTGATCTCACCTGGAGAGCTCGGAGGGCCCTGTCTGCATAGAGAACTCCCCCAGACTTCTCCAAGAGCCCCACTTCTCCCTGGGGCAACCGAATATTTGGGAAACGTTTTTTCAGTTCCTCAGATGAAAGACACTGGTGTTCTATCCTCTGCCTAGATAGAGTGGCCTGAATTGTTTTTAATTCTGGATTTTCCTTTGGTCCCACCACCAGTAGTCCAGTCTGCCTGTTTAAAAAAAAAAAAAGGAAAAAAAAAAAAAAAGCCACCTAAGTAAAAGTACGTGTCAAAACTCTGTGCCACTTACTCTACTTCTCCAGCACAGATCCCAGGTCCAGGTCCAGGCCTGAGCCTTGTGCTCAGAGGACAGGAGAAATCATCTAGACCCGGTCGTGAGAGCCCCAGTATTCTTTTTTTTTTTTTTTTTTTTTTTTTTCAGTTTTTGGCCTGGGCTGGGTTTGAACCCACCACCTCTGGCATATGGAGCCACCACCCTACCCCTTTGAGCCACAGGCGCCTCCCTGGCTTGGCCATTTTTTGTTGCAGTTGTT
>CAUYPK010067120.1:0-39217 GCA_963574355.1 Loris lydekkerianus | reverse complement strand
TTTTTTCTGATTCCATATAAAACGAAGTATTATTTTTTCAAGATCTTTAAAGTATGACAGTGGAGCTTTAATAGGGATTGCATTAAAATTGTATATTGCTTTGGGTAGTTGGCAATTACTCTTTTCCTAATTCATATAAATCTCCACAGCATAACTACAGTTACAATTTTTACTATAGTTACACAAGTATTAAGTTCCTTAAGACCAGCTGCCATACTGAATACCTCTGTAAGACACAGTGGCATACATAAAGTAGTTCTTGGTTTATTGGAAAATTAAAAAAAAAAAAATACTTCATATACCTTAACAAGTTGATAAGACACTCTGGGGAGGGGGGAGTCGATTACATATAACACTAAATTTTGCACAAAATTTCTATGACCTCCCTGAAAACCACCTTTGTGCCACAGGTTAAAATCCCTTATGGAAAACAAATGTATGAGGTGGTGTTACCATGTAAGGATTCAACAAAACAGAAGGCTATTTATAAATAAAATGGTTATTTTAAAAGATAACAATACATAATGGAAAATGGAAAAATTAAGATGATGAGATTAAAAAAATTTAGCCTCAGCCCCAGGTGATGAAGATAATGTGAATGAACTAAAATGAAATATCAATGATAAAGATGGTGGTGGCACTAGAGGAGGAAAGATACAGACCAAAAAGGGAGAGAAAAAAACATGGTATCCATACAATGAAATTCAGCCGTAAAGGAATGAACTTCTGATACATGCTACAACATAAATGAGCTTTGAAAACATTGCTCTGAGTGAAATAAGCCAGATACAAAAAGACACAGACCAGGTGAGTCCACTTAGAACTGGTAAATTCATAGATATAGAAAGTAGATCAGAAGTCACCAGCAGGTAGGGAAGTTAATACTTAAAATGGTGATTGAGTTTCTGTCTGGGGTAATGAATAAAAGTTTTGAAATAGTGGTAATAGTTCTATAATGCTGTGAATGTATTTAATGCCACTGAATTGAACACTTAAAAAGGGTTAAAATGGTAAATTTTATGTTATATACATTTGGCTGCATGATGTAATATAATAAAAACCATTGGATTGTAAACTTTTAAAGCAAATTATATGGTATGAAAATTGTTCCCCAAAAAACATCGGAATGGTTAAAGGAAAACTGACAGTTTCTAGTGTTTGCAAGGATGTAGGGGAAATGGAACTCTCACACTCCGCCAGTGGGAGTAAAGATCAGCAAAAGCACTCTGGAAAACCAGCAGTCTCCACTAAAATGGAATGGATGAATCTTGTTTCTTAGGTACATTCCCAACAGAAATGCATTCTGATATGCATCAGAAGACATATACCAGAATGTTCACAGCAGCCTCATTCGTGAGCAGTCAGAACCAGCAACAATCCAAATGTCTATGGGAGTGGGGAGACAAGCTGCTGTCACGGAGTATGCATACTAGGAAGTGCTATACGGCAATGCAGCAACTGCAGCCACACAAAACACTGTGGATAAATCACAGGAACAATGTTGAAATTTAAAACCTATACACAAAATAACACTTAATGAATAGGAATTACTCTGTCTCATATAAATGTCTGAAACATGCAAGCTAATTTCTGGCATTAGAAGTCATAAAGTGGTTACCTTTGGGAAGCAGAAGATGGTAGAGGGGTTGAGAGGGTCACTGGGTGGGGGGGGCAACTGGTGATACAATTTGGGAACCTAGATAATGGTTACAGAGGTACAGTCACAACAATTCATCAAGTAGTACTCTTGAAATTTCTATGCTATATTTATGTGTATTACACTTTAAGGAAATAATTTTCACTATTTTTATCACCACTGCTTTTTCTAGTAAATATACCGACTTTGAAATACATCATAATCAAAGACACAACCAACCACATATAAGTTAATATTCTTCAGTAGAAAGAACTGAGTATAAATTATAAACGCAGCTGGGACATTAGACCATAGTGGGAGGCTAATACATAAACTTAGTTAAAATACACACACACACACATATATATATGTGTTATATATATATATATATAAACTTAGTTCACATAAAGGAAGACTGAAAACTATATTAACCTTTTTGCAGCTGGAGCACAAATGAAATACACATTCAATCACAATATAAAATAATCTTTTAATTGTTTTTTGAAAATAAGAAATGCCTATGCTTTATTACAAATTTTAAAATGCATATGAGTATCTCAATTTCATGTAAAAAATTTCAACTTTTTGCCTGTAAAATGAAAAAACTGGATTGTCTGTTACCTAATGCAAGACAACAGGCTACTGAAAAAGAAAGATCTAAAATTCATTCATTCACTCCATGGTCAAGCACCATGTACACGGCATAAGGTGCTCATGCTGCGGAGCTGGCAAGAAGGCGCAAGACAATAGGAGACGAGCTTGGGGTGGGTGTCTAAGGAGCAGCTTGAACTGAGTGCTTAGGAAGCTATAGGAGGAAAGGACTGCTCGGAGTCAGGTTAGAATAGAAAGAAGTCTCAGAGGAATATACTTGAGCTTCACCTGGAAAAGCAGGGAGTATAGATATCAAGAGCAGAGGTTAAGATACTTTAGACCAACCAGAGAAACAAATGCAACAGAACTGAAGAGGCAGATGTGACAGGGTGGTACCAGAAGGGCAATGGAAGCCCACTGAGTGGGAAACAGTGGGAAGCCATAAAGGACACTGGATGATACTCTCAGAACTTTGGAACTGATCCTTTAAAATCTGTAAAGTTTGTGGCTGTGTATGGGAAAAGGGAACATAATGAAAGCAGTGTCTGGCAAAAACCAACCAGGCAGAAAGTAAAGAACAGATCAGAAAGAACTTAAAGAGCAGCTAGAAAACTGCTGGAATAACATAAACTTAAAATGATAAAGAAATAAAATAAGAAGTTAGTGAGGAAAGAAAAGATAAGAAGATCCCTGAAAGATTTTAAAGATTTGATGGTTTCTAGATGTGAAAAAAATAAACTATTTTTCCACTTGTACAACGTGGTGCTGCCGTGATCAACACAGTCTCCAAAGCCTTGACAGTATCAGATGCTTGTGGTAAACACAAAATCAGTCTGTCTGAGGTTTAAATACACATGCACACACCCCATTTGCATAAACTGCCACGTATAAAATTATTGTGTGTGTTCACTTAATTAACATATATGAAGTAAAAGGAAAAGTAAAGATTTTGTGACGTTAAAGCATGGAAAAGCTGAATTAGTTCACAAGCCACCGTTGAGATAAATACAACGAAAGGACTGTGGGAAAGGGCTCCCCTACTGCCAGCCCCAGTCCAAGAGAAGGCTGGCACGCCAACTTCCACTATGTCAAGGGAATCTGAGCAGAGAACTCAAAAGGAAGTGCTGAAGATTGCAAATTATTTTTGTGTTCATGGGTCTTCATCATCATCAATTTATAGAATATTTGTTAGACACTGAAGGAGTAAGCAGATTTGATTTATTTTAATGCAGGCAGATGGCTTGGTCATGGAAATCATGAAGAGATTTACTGAGCGGCTTCATCAGATCAAGGACATTATGGAATTAAAGGGCTCTAAGAGAACTTACTGGTCCAGCTCCCTGTGGCTCACAACATTATACTTTCTTATTAACAAGCAAGACAACTCAACCCCCTGAACTGGAAATAACTGTTGTTGGGGCAGGGGAGGAGGAAGACAAGAGCAAAATAAATTTGTTCAAAGAAGTGCAAATATTAAGATTGACGCTGGAAATGTAGATTGATAAACAGGCAATCAAAACATGTCTTATTCTGAGGGCAATGAAATCACAAACCAGAAAGAATTAAAAGTCACAATTCCAGAAAATATGTTCATACAAATGAATCATGTTTAAGGTTCTTTAACTATTTTGCTGTACAAAAGTCAAGCACCATCTCTTATTAGTGTGGCGTAGTTTCCGGAAAAAATTGATGATCTGAAAACAGATTCTATTTACCAAGATAACATAGTATGCAGTGAGTTTATGAATCTCTGAATTATTTGAGTTTTGCCAATGTGACTGTGTCCATTCTAGATACCTCCTGCTTTGTATAAAAACTTCCTTCATGAAAAAGCAAAAATAAAAGTACAGCTGAGAAACACTATCAATGACATGTTCAATAGCATAAAATCAGAATTAAAGTATGTCCTAACCACACCCCTCCAAAGCTTTCAGATTAAGTACCACCTTTTCCCCGCCTAAAACTTGCTGACTTTTAAAAGCTCACAGGCTTTCTCTTTTAATCAGTAACAGCAGTAGGAAAATGCCTATTTTCATCATGTAACCTAGTACGGATAAAATTTAGACACCTATCCTTGGCTTAGACAAAGGAAAATCATTGTTATAGAACAACAAAGTCATAAAAAATCAAGTTGAAACATTGTGATTATAGTAAAAAGAACGTATGTTTCATAGTTATGGCCAGCTTTCAACTGACCCTCTCCTGACACATACCAGATCTGTCTACCACATAAAAGATGCAAGGGGAAAAAAGAGGTACATGCACAGCCTAAGCCAAAGTGATCAAAAATCAATTTTAAAATAAAATTTTAAAATAAGATTATATTTGAACTACTTTTTATAATCTTTCTACAACAGATGGAGGTGGTTTTAAATCCTATAATGGAAATTATCGTAATTTTTTATTAGACTGGTGGGAAGAAGAAGAGAGGAATATCAATCAACTATTTTAGGGAAAGTTTTATAAGTATGTTAAAACCAGCTATATACCATCTTATCTTATTCTCAATAATGGAAATCATGTCAAAGAATCACAAGATTACAGAACTGGAAAAGAAAAGAAGATTACCTAATCTAACTCACTCATTCTGCAAATAAAACCAGGCCTGGGGCAGTGCCTGTAGCTCAAAGGAATAGGGCGCCGGCCCCATATGCTGGAGGTGGCAGGTTCAAATCCAGCCCCGGCCAAAAAAAGAAACCAGGCCTGGAGGATTTTGATATGTTTCAAGTCATGCCTCTTGTGGCAGGTACACCTTCAACTGAATTTATCTCCTGACTAAAAAAATGGGACTGACCAACTGTTGTAACAAATAACTGCCACTAACCAAGCAGTCTGCTGCACGCCAGATGCTATGCTAGCACTTTAGAGATACAAGATTTCATTTTATTTAGCATGTCTCAATACAGTAAGAGAATCTCCACTTTACAAGATAAATTCAAACTTGGGACATTAAACAGCGTTCCCAAAGTCACAGGGCACAGAAATAACAAGTCGGGAATTCAAACCCAGTATGTCTGTACTATGTAAAGCCACAAACCTATATACCACGCTACTATCTCCTCCAAAATGTTAATTGTGTACATCCAAAAAAATTCCACTTTGGGCAAGTTAGACTACAATACCTATACAAATGTTTAAGTTATGTGTACAAAGATGCTCACCACAATATAATGAATATTTAAAAATCAGAAACATAAATGTATAACAATAAACAGCTACCATAAATACTATGAAAATACTAAACTGCTATTTAGAAAAATTAGGTAGATCCATGTAACAGATGTGATAAGATTACCTTATTAAATTGTTATGTTTTAAATAAAAATAGATTATAGAACATTATGTATCGCTTGGTTTGGTTTTTCAGAAGTACATGTACTACAGGCTTTGTGATTAGAAAAAGACTGAAGCAATCAATACCAAAACTATAGTATTTGGTTGGTGGGGGTGGGGTGTGAGTCACTTCTTACACAACCCTTCATTATTTGAGTTTTTATATCGAGAATATGTTATTTATGAAATTTAAAAAAATTATTATATTAATAATTTTAATGACTCCATTCTTTATTTTAGCACAAGTTAATTGTATTCCTATTTGTCTCTAGAACAATTTCAAAAACAAACAAAGAACCTAACATTCTACTACAGTACGCCAGCATTTCAAGTACAGCCCATGGAGTGGCAGGAGTTCCCAAGACTCTTTTGGGAAGTCTGTATGGTAAAAACTATTTTTTTAATCACAATAAAGTGTTACTTGACTTTCTCCCTGAGTTGAAATTTGCATTGATGACACAGAACAAACAGTGGGTGAGACTGTTGGTGCCTTACCACATCCCAAAGCCTTGGCAGAAGACTATCCTAGTAGTCTTTATAATCTTCACCACTATGCACTCATTGCTAAAAAGGAAATCCAGTCTGACTACAGAATGGTCTTTGATGAAGAAATAACAATAGTTTTATTAAATATTGACCTTTTATAATAGTCTGTGTGACAAAGTGGGCAGCAGCTACACGCCAAAGCAAATTGGGTGTCCCACGGTAAAGCACTGGTAAAGATATTTGAGCTCAAGGCTCAAAGAACTTACCGCTTTCTTTCATGGATCAGTATGCTTACTTGACTCAGAGACGATGATTATTCAAACTTAAATATTCAGCTGACATTTTTCAAAACTGAACATATGAGACTATCACTTCAAGAGAAATAACGAATAGCTGTTTGCTGCTAATGATAAAATTCAAGCCAGTATTACAACTTTGGAAAAGTTTTATTTGACATGAGCTTAACAGCTTTGCAATATTTAAAGACCGTTCAGATGAGCTCAGTGGTGATATTAAGGTTATTTTTATACAGTATAGAAAGTAATTGTCAATATTTATAAGATCTCTATAACACAATAAATCAATATTTTCCAATGATGAATGCATGTTGCAAAAATCATGAATGAATAAAAGATCCATCCAAAGTATAGGATAAATCAAGGGATTTTAATGTAACAAGAAATGTTCAGATAATTGATATGGTTTCTGATTCTGCACTGCAGTCAATCTTTAAGAAACTACCACATAGCATGTTTTGCTCAAATATCAAAGAGGAATATTCAAAATTATTTGGAAGTGCTATCAAAATACTACATATCTGTGTGAGACCAGACATTCTTCACATATTACAACAAAATGAAGACAATCTATCTCAATAAGTGGGATGCTGAATCAGCAGATAGGAGAATCCAGCTGTCTTCTAATAGCCAGGCATTAAACAGAATGAACATTAAATAGACTTCTAAAAATGTAAAACAGTACTGCTCTTCTCACTAATATTATTTCATTCCAGAAGAAAATTGTTAATTATCATAAGAATACATTATGCCAGCATGTAATTTATGTCTTACTATTTTTAAATGGATTAATATTTTTAAATTTTCTTACTTTTAATCTCTAATAAGGTAAATATCAATAGTCATAATCCCCATAAACAAAAGCTGTGCAGTGTTCCATCATCTTTAAGGCCAGAAAGTTTGAGAATCTTTGCAGTACACCGTTAACACGTTTTTCACACGTGCAGCATACTATCTTAAGTCGTGGCCAACAAGAGCTAGTATGACAATCTGTGTTTACACTGGAGCAATACCCACACATGAACTGCACTTTAAGCTTTCTTATCCAATGAAAACCGAAAATGCCAAGCTGGTTTGAACATGCTCTGCAAGAAATGATCCTGCAACCTCCATTTTTACCACGTATTTTGTGTTCTAGCAAAAGATCTTGGCCCCTGGGGGGCTGACAAAAGTTGTATAACTAATGGTGATGGATCTGGCCCAAAGAAACAAAGATTAAGTACCAGACTGATGTCTGCAGTTATTTAAGCCCTCTTTAAGCACATGGTTGAGAATTCATTTATGATTAGCAGACAATTTTTGACAATTTGGAAGATAGCATACACACCACTACAGACTAAGAGGATGGTCCATAAGGTATGAATCATAGCTGGAATAAACCATGAATGGAAATATGCAGACTTCAGGAGAAAGGAAGGGCACAGTAGGGGCAGACACCTGCCAATCTCCATTGGGAGAATGTTATAATGCCCCCCACATGGGGCTGAATGCTCCCAGTTCTATAAAAGCATCTCCAGCATTTTATACACAGTGATACCGGGAGAGAAAAGGAAGGCTTAGACTACAAAAGATGTTATCTTAACTAATCATCTCTTTTCTTGGAAAACTAGTTCTAACATCCAGGTCTTCAAGACTAAGAATATCAGACACGGAAATGGGAAACTTCAAGGTTCTAAAGGAATTGCCAAAAGCCCAAGATCATTCTTTACCATATGAAGCTAAAACTCCTTCAGTCCTTAAGAAACAAACATTTCAAAAATGGACAATTTCAAAGTTTTAGGATTACAGACAAAGTAAAAGTCAATGTTGAAAGGTCTCTAAAATATTGTAATTTTAAAGAAACTTCCAAAGAAGTCACGGAATTTGAAAAGAAACCATGAAAACTGATCTCTAACCTGTTCCACAAAATACACACCAAAGTTTAAAAAGTAGTTGAAGCTGACACAGTCACACCAAATCCCTAACAAATTTTTAACAAAAATTCTAGTTTTCTAAAAAAAAATTCTTCTAGCACTTTGGGAGGCCAAGGCAGGTAGACTGTCTGAGCTCACAGGTTCGAGACCAGCCTGAACAAGAGCCAGACCCCCATCTCTAAAAAATAGTGAGGCACTGTGGTAGCCTGTAGTCTCAGCTACTCGGGAGGCTGAGGCAAGAGAATAGCTTAAGCCCAAGAGTTTGAGGTTGCTGTGAGCTATGATACCATGGCACCTTACCGAGAGTGACAAAGTGAAACTATCTCAAAATAAAAAAAAATTAAAAAAAATTAAATTATTTCCAGGTACTCTACATATTCAGCAAATATTCATTCACAACCATCTACTGGGCATTTTTATGTGCCAGACATGGTACTATCTGGGGAGAAATATGTGCATACACACACACACACACACACACGGAGGGAGAGGGAAGGGGGAAGGAAGGAAGAAGATAATTATAAAATTCACTTCATGAAACAAGCAGAAATTATCAGCATATAACTACATCCACACGCCCACATGCCTCTACCCCACCAATGCCCAGATTCTAACATGATTTCTGGGTCTACTTGATTGACTCCAGGGTTTTTTTAATTATCAATCCTTGAACTAGGCAGAGCTGAATAAGTGAAAGAAGCCAGGAATGGCTAGATTTATTAACTTAGAAACACCTGATGCTACTAGCAAAGGAATGCAACATCCTCCAAAATGAAAGGATGGGATGAAAGAGAAAAGAATAGAATCAACATTAATGGAGTACTGAAGAGAAAAATTCTGCACAAGCAACTGCTGTGAACAATGAGGCTTTGGGAAAGGGGGAGGGTGGTAAAGGGGTTTTCTAAATTAGGACACTGGTTTATTTTCCCTGTTGTGATCTGCAACAGACTTAGGCAAAGATTTAAATTTCTTCTCAATTTTTATAAATATTGAACCCATCAGTCTTTTAAGACAGGTCTAGAAGTGGTCCCATTACAATAGAGTTATAATCTCAAGGTCATGTTGTATTATTATACATTCATTACCTTCAGTGAAAAAGGGCATTGACTTTCCCATCCCACAAATCTATTATACTTTAACCATTTACCCCAATCCCAAACCACCATCATTGATAGCTGCTAACGTTAACCTAACTCTGAAGGTTCTTCCAAAGAACTCTGTGTGGTACAAGAATTCCCTGAACTCAGTACTGCGAGGATCTCTGCTTCTTTACCAGCAATGCTTTTCTAATCAAAAATGTGCATTTAATACTGTCAGTTTATCTCTCTGAAGATCAAAAAAGCTAACTACTAAGTTAAGTGAAACTAAACCAATAAGTAGACTTTTTCAAATGAATTTTTAATTGATAGATTTTTTTTCATGTTGCCAAATTTGTATTAGTTTAACCCAATTCTAGGAACATAAAAATTTTAGTAATATTTATTAAAATAGATATATTTTACAATAGATAAGTATATCTTCCTACAATACATGAGTGAGGCATAGCGGCACCACATAGCACCTACACAGTATCTGATAAAGGCAATGATGAACTGGCAGCAGCTCATTGGCTGAGTCTGTCATTTGCAAATGAGCAAACAAATTGTCTCTTTGACTTTCAGGTTTCCATGATTCAACCCATTATAAACTATAACAATAGTCTCTCTCTTAAGTAGCAGGAAAACACGTACATAGGAAATCAATTACCCAAATTTTAACAGAGAGAAAAAAATCCTGCAGGCTTATTAGTTAAGACAGGCTTAACTAATAAGTAAACTAATTAACTCCTCACTTTTAAGATTAAACTCAGCTCAAATTAGATGGCTTTCTGAATACCACCCAAGAACTGCCAACCTCTCCTAAGCCAGTTGCTACAAAGTATGATCAAGAGAGGATTTCAGATCCTCCAGATGGTCTGAGGGCTGCTCTCAAAATGCAAGGATGAGACGTGTTAGTGCCAGTGAATCCTCATCAAACAAAAAAGGAGAAAGTTTAGGTGATTCCATTCACTTGAAGTGACTACTGGAAATTGAGCAATCCCTATCTCAAACTGCTTAAAACATTTCAAGCAGGTCTCCAACCCACAGCCCATGAGCTGCATGCAGATTTTTTGAGGCCTATTTTGCTTATCTGTGGTGTCAGATGTGCGAAAATTATCCACTGACTTTTTTTGGAGGTGGGGCTCATCAGCTTTCCTTACTGTTTGTGTTTTTAACACGTGTCCCAAGACAACTCTTCTTTCAATGTGTGGCCATTAAAAAAAAAAAAAAAAAAAAAAAAGACACCTGGGAAGGACTGAGGGAGCGCACACAAACTCTTATCACTGGCCTGGGTAACAATAGATTTTAAATCCCTGTGCTAAATAAACTAGTTATAGATGAAAATTTTGGTGGGAAGGCCACAATTTCCCCCAACTTTCTCCCAAGCAAGTACTGCCAGCCCATTGTTTTGCATTACTCACAGCAACTAAAGAATCTTGCACACCAGCACATCATCCTGGTTGACACTAAATCACATGGCGTAAGTATGAAGATTAAAATGAGAATTTTCATTATAACTGTCTCCACTATCAAAGTGTGGAAACACATTTGAAAATGTGCCACATACTGTTACTGGGATGGGGGAAAAGCCAAAACAAGTATCTTAACGCACTGCATCATCACCGTAGGTCTCACAACAGTTCTACGCATAACATTTTAAAAGTGCTTGGTGATTTAATATTTAAATTGCTTCCTGAATAGTCCATGTTGAATATACAAGGTATTAAGTTTAGCATCTCTAAAATTTTTGTCCAATAGCTGTCACTTGTCATGTAGGTCAAACTATAGATTTTTACTAAAAAAGTGAATCCTTACAAAACAGTTACATAATTAGAGCTGAGAAACTGAAATTTATAATAAATTTTTCATAATGCTAACATTTAAAAGATTCATGACTTTTTTCATTTCATTTTAAGTAGTCTTTCCTTTTTTACATACTTTTTTTTCAAATTCTGGCACGTTATCTACTATTTCAAGGAATCACAACTACAAAAAACACTTTAGATATATCTATCCCACTGGTAGAACTATACAGAAGTCAATATTTCAATTCAAATTCCCTTTCAAGTTACTCCAAAAAAAAATAATAATAACAAATTTCTCGGCATGCATTTTCTTTCATTTATTTGAAAAACCTTCTGTTTTCACTTTTGATGTATTATTTCATTGTAGTGGCCATTGCTGTTGATGATTTATCCAGCACAGATATCCACCCTCCTGTTCATTGCACATTGGAAGTTCCAGGGATAGACCATAATGCATTCCAACCAACTGTGCCACTGATTCAAGAACTCAATTCATTCAAGATATGGTAATTCTCTGGGAGACCGGTATGTAAGCACAAATAGGCACCCTAGCTATTCATCCTCTTTCCCTCCTCACCATAAGGAAACTGAACATCAGTGCCTCTTTCATAGCCTACTGAATAAAGCCCAAACTCAAGTTTTGTTTGTTTGTTTGGGGTTTTTTTGAGACAGAGTTTCATTATGTCACCCTTGGTAGAGTGTGGTGGCATCACAGCTCACAGCAACCTCTAACTTTTTTGAGACAGAGTTTCATTATGTCACCCTTGGTAGAGTGTGGTGGCATCACAGCTCACAGCAACCTCTAACTCTTGGGCTTAAGTGATTCTCTTGTCTCAGCCTCCCAAGTGGCTGGGACTATGGGCGCCAGCCACAACACTGGATTATTTTTGGTTGCAGCTGTCCTTGTTTTAGCAGGCCTGGGCCGGGTTCGAACCCACCAGCCCCGGTGTATGTGGCTGGCGCCATAACCACTGAGCTAGGGGCTCCCAGCCCAAATTCAGTTTGAAAGGCTTTCTACTCTCTTGACCCCAACTACATTTTTAGCCTTTCTTCTTTACACCTATTTCCTCCTCTAGAAGATAGAAGCTTGGCCTTTCAAAAGTGTGCCCCTGCACTTCCACTTTATATTTTCCTCCAGACTGTTCCTTCCTCCCATCTCAGCCAATTCAATTTCTATTCCTTCAATGTCCAGATAAAAAGTAAACTTTTCCACTTGCATTCCACCCCCATCTTTCCCCAGATTACCAAACACACAAAGTAAAGTGGTAGCTCTGTAAATACTTAAACAAGTGAACACCATTTTTTGAGGATGAAAAATGCCTCTACAGAATAATCACGAAGACTGAAATGTCCTTGGAAGTCTTTAACAACATCCTCACATGACTTAGCAATAGTTCTGCTGAAGGAAAAGGAACAAATCAGATGACCTTGTAATGCTGATTCTGCAATTTACATCAACTCTTTAAAAGTATTGCCTAATAATTCAGAAACAAACTATACACAAATATTATTCACAAAAAGAAAATAGCATTTATCTTAATATTCAAAGTTTAAGAATACATTTTTCTACCCAAAATTTGAGCTGTTCTTGCAATATTTATAATATTTACAGTTATGTCCAAGGGTTGCATAAAAGCCCACTTACTCTTGTTTTACACTTGAAAGAAGTAGTACTGAGAGAAACATCGGTCATCTCAGGCTGGTTTAACAGAACAAAATTAATCTAGAAGCACAAGTTCTTAAAATGTACATACTGATGTCACTTTTTATCATCCACACATCACTAAAAATATACCTATTAAACTGGAGGAGCTATCTGTGATTTTGATGATTATACCAATAGCGTCTACGGAGAAGGTATACAGAAAGATTTTGTATTCTTTTCTCCCCTACTAAATGAATCTGTACAATTAAAGTTGGCTAAAATTAGTTACTTCAAGATATACAGAATATTATCCATTCAAATTAAGGCCATAAAATGTTTGGAAACATACTAGGGTTAACCACGATATATCAGAAATCATTGAACCTTTTTAAACAAAACCCTTCAGAATAAATCTCAGTAAACCTCATCAATCAATTAAATGAGACAAAAAACTGGATTCCAGGACAATGCACACCCAAAAACAAAGGGCACTGTATACGATGACAGTCAGGTTCTAACATACGATGGCCATTCACAGAAAATAAAATGTCAGAAATATTAGAGGACAGAAAATTAAATTTAAATAAACATGTTTTTTAAACCGTTGACAAAAAAATTAAAGACTTTCCTTTGTTCTAATATAGCTATATTCTATGCATTTCTGTGAGCCAACTTACATCTTCTAGGAAGGAAGCTAGAGTACAAATAATTTCTAGTTTTCGAATGTGCCTGCACGCTCTACAGTTTTTTTACGTAAAATCATATTGAAACTGTGCATAGGCTTCTTAAAGGTTAGGGCAAAGCTACAATTTAAAGTTTTACAAATTATTTTAAAACATCTCCAGTTTTCCTGTAGACGCCTAGTAACAGAAACTGCTTCTAAACACAGTTTCTAACTGGACCAGTAAGCAAAAGAGTTCGTTATCTAAAAAGAATCCTGTATTCATTCCCCAGAAGCCTAGCGAGCTGGAGTAGACGCGCGGTCCGGGATCAGAGCAAACGGGTAGCGGGTTTAGTTACCTCTCCGATCCGGGAGCACCTGAGCTGCGCGGGGGGCCGATACGCCGTGCGCGGGCGGAGGAAGCAGCCGCCGCGAGTGGGCGCGAGCGCCTCGGCCCCAGCAACGAACATGGCCCCTAAGAAAGTTGGGGTCCCCCCGCTAGGCAAAAGCAAGAAGGCTGTTACGGCCAGACTGCTTCGCCCCGGACCCGCCCGACCAGCCCCACCGGGAAAGAAGGGCTTCGGCTACTCACTGTTCAAAGAGAGAAGCAGCAAGGGCGCCAGAGGAGAGCCCCGAGAAGTCATCCCGGGGCCGCGGGGAGCGCGCCCGCCGCCTGCCCGGCTCCTGGTCGCGGCAAGGGAGGCGCAGGCGGGCTCTCTGTGCTCTCGGGACAGCCTGGTCCTCCCGGACCTGCCGCCTGGCCGCTGGCCGCCGGGCGGAGCTGGGACCGTCGGACGCACAGGACAGCCAAGTGCAGCTCCCGCGCCGCCCGGCTCCGCGGAGGCTGAGCCGCGACCAGAGGCGTCCCGGGCCAGCCAGCAGCGCCACCGCCACCTCGCGCTGCCCCAGGACCCGCTGGCCCCTCGCGCCGCCGGGGGAGCCACTCCCCCCAACTCACGGCCAGCTACTCTGGCTGCAGCCTGGCTCCTTGCCGCGCCGCCTACTCGCCCCGTTCCGTCTCCAGGGCAACCGCGGCTCCAGCGCGACGCCTGGCGGCCCACCCGCCGAGCCGAGCGCGGGCGCAGCTGGCGCGGCCCCCGCCACCTGTGCGCCGGGCCGCCCGCTCCCCTCGCGTCTCCGCCTGCGCGGGGAACCCGAGAGGCAGACGCCCGCCGGGGCCCTCCCCTCCTCACCGCGGCGAGGCAGGTGGTGTCTTCTTGGTCCCGAAGAACGACTTTTGCAAACCTTCCTCCCTCCGAACTAGCAAGAGTGTTTACTGTTGCAGATAATTTCATCTCACTTTCATATCTTCTCTTCTTGAAGCTTGAATGATCTGAAAGTTCCTGACTCTGGCAGAATTAGGAATCGATGACATTTGGCTTATTCTACAGCCCTTTTGTGCTTTTTCCTTGAAACGTGCTAGGGACTGTACCGTGCTCCTCACTCCTGTCAGGGAGACTGCCATCTTCTCCTGTCTCTTCTGTAAAACTTAGGTCAAGTTCTATATGGGATTTTAAATTTTCCGTTTTAAACACTAGCACTTTCTTAAACTAACTTAAAGTATTTATTAGCTAATGGGGAGCTGCTTTATGGCAGTGGTTTTTACTTTAGCTCGACTTTTAATTTTTCTCGTTTTGGTTGGTGGGTGAGAAAGACTCATAGCATCTGAAATCATTTTACTCATATACCTACATCTTTCCTTATAACATCTAATCTTTATTTCTTTTCCATACAGTTCTCTGTTCTCTGTTGTAAAGCCTATAGTTCTTTCTGCTTTAGCCTCCAAACTGAGCTTTCTAAATTTAAGGGAATACCCAACCAGGAAATGGCAGACCATTTTGGTCAATTTTCTATAGCAGCCTAGATTAGGATTCTTAGGGGCCATTCAGAAATTCTGAGTCCTCGTCTTGCGCATACAATCCTCCCACGGCAACTCAGAAACAAAAATAGTATGTGCGGGAGAAATGCATATATGTAAAACATTTTAAAATATATATTTGGGCAAGGATTAGAAGATAATGTAAAAATGAAAATAATATCAAGATGGTGGAGTTATGAATGTACTTTTTCTTTTTTGAAGATGTGAATATTATATTATACTGAAAAGATAAATTTTAATTATGAATTAGAGATGCCTTAACTTTTGCTCCAACTTGTTAGAAACTCCTACCAAATGTCTAGTATCAAGAAAAAAATGACATGATGGTAGAATCTCTCATATTAATAATAAAAGTTTTAAATTTTTTAACTATGTTATCATCACCTGGCTCATTCTCATTCTTTTAAACTCTAGGGGAAGGCCTAGATTTTCTTTTCTCCATCCAATTCAGTTCCTCACCCTCTCTTGTGTATATTCCTGCCATCTAACCTAGTTCGAAGCAGAGCATAAGAGTGAAGAATGGGAAGAGTAAAGGAAGCTGTGAAGTGACAGGTGCTTCTCACAGTTCTTTACTTCACCATAATCCCAGATTTGAATATAGAGATAGAATGTATATTCTTTAATTAAGTAAATAACCTAGTAACCTAGGTTTAAAAGCCCTGATAAAGCAAATTATCTGATACTCTTTTTATCACATCAATTTAACAACTATTTACTAAGTGCTTACACTATATAAGGCACTGGGTTGAAGGTTAAACAAAAAGCATAATTAAATATGATCCCTGCCCTCAAGTTCCAACTATACATGGGCTATATTTGTGCTATCAGGAATAGCAGAGAGAGTTCTGCTGACTCTGTGTCACCAAAGTATACTTCTGTCTTGCCAGACAAGAACTAATAAGTCATTAAGAGGACAGAGTGCTCACAGGTAAGTGGAGGAACCCTTTTAATAGAGAAGTGTCTTCTGAAGGAAAAGTGGGGATGTTCACATTTTAGGAGGCAATCTGGCCTCCCAGAAGCACAGATGGTAGATGGTGAACCAAAGGAAGCAGATTGGGAGTACCAAAAGCTCCAAGTGCTGTACACAGAGGCTTCCCAAAACCACTTAATTCACAGGAAATAAAGTAAGAGTGTGCTTTTTAAAAATTCATAGAGATAACACTCCTGGAATGCACTTTGAGTAAATTTTTATTAGTAATGATGGGTTTCACCAGCTCTTTTATCCTAATCTTCCTTATGACTACAGAAGGATTTCTTTAAATCCCTTAAGTATTCTGAGTACTAAAGACACAGACAACATCTTACATTCATATAATACTTCATAAATTTTAAAGTGCTTTCCCATATAATTATTTGATTTGATCTTCACAGCAACCCCAGGAGGTAGATAAAGCCTGTATAATTACCCTCTCTTCACACAAGAGGATTTTGAGTCTCTAAAACGTCAAGAGACACCTCAGGGACTACAAATACCAATGGGTAGAACTGGGACCAAAGTCTTCCAACATTTACCCTATAGCTTTTTCTAACACACCATGAAGTCTTTTCTTTTTATCTCTTTATAGACCAACATCTAAAAAGTGTCTGAGTCATAGTATCTTAAAGTTATCTGTGGGGAGCACAGCAGTTGCCTCCCCAACATTTATCCCACTACTCAGCCCTAGCCACCTTAATAGCTGTACAATTTGATGAGATTGGCCCCAGACTCACCTCTAGGGGAACCATGGATGGTCTACCTTACCCTGAAAGAAATGAAGCAGGGAATCACTGGGACAAGAAACTCTGGTAAAAGGCTCTGCTATAGTGTACTAGTACCCTTTTGGCTCAAAAACATTGACAATATGCAAATACAGTCAACTTCTAAATATTTAAATATGGATTTTCAAATTTTAATCCTAGGCAAGTTTCTCTCCTCAATCCATCAAAATGCTGGGCTAGCTCTTTCCATATCAGTTACTCTACACTCAAGAATGAAAAATTTATTATTAGTTTAGGAGAAACATAATTAAGAAAGAAAAACAACAGAGTGAATTACAAGGCATTCCAAAACTAAATATAAATTATTTTTTGCATTAGCTATTTTAAATTATTAATACCTCAGATCCCTCTTCATTCATGTATATAAATTAAAGGTTAATTGCACTTAAATTTTAGGGAGTGTTTATGTATGGAGTGTGTTATAAGAACACCATTCTTAAAGTTGGGAACAGCCAGTTTGACCCTTGAAGCCAGTAACTTATTCTGTAACCATTTTAACTCAGCTCATTATAGCGAGCTATGGTTTGGAGTCGGAAGTCAGTCCTTTCAGAAGTAAAATTTGAGAGGAATCCTTCCTCCTCTCACTCTGTAAAGATTGAAAAAGAAGTTCCAAAGTAACAGTGAAGGAATAGAAAATAAAATAGTGGAATTGTTAAGAGTAGAGCAATAAACCAACAATTGTAAATATAGCCTTTAATATTTTAAAACATCCTTCTCAAATTCTGGATTGATTTATAATCTAGATACATTGATAGATTAGTCTTCCTTACATCTGTTTCTCCCCACTCCTCTGTCAGCTCTTGCTATGTGGGATTTCATAAGAGAACAGGACCCCCCGTCCTTCCCACAACTCAATCTCTATCACTATTGTGGGTATTGCTGAAGCAAATTTTCATGACATCTTCATCTACTTTGAGAAAAGTTAGGTCTTTTCCTTGAAGCTCTTTCATCATATACACATTTATTTTTAGGTAAAGTTATTCTCTGAGCAGGGCACATTGTAACAAAATGCTATTAAATTCATAATAGCATTTGAATGTAAAATTTTAAATGGTACCACTGTATGTTCTAGGACTAGACAAGGGTAATAGCATATGAAGCAATTTGTATATCACCTGAAAAATGTTTGTATTCTCTATCTTACAGGGAGTACAATTTTCAAATGTTCTGTAATTTCTTTTTCTTTTCTTTTTTTTTTTTTTTTTTTTTTTGTAGAGACAGAGTCTCACTTTACCGCCCTCGGTAGAGTGCCATGATGTCACAGGACTCAAAGCAACCTCCAGCTCTTGGGCTTCCGCGATTCTCCTGCCTCAGCCTCCCGAGCAGCTGGGACTACAGGAGCCTGCCACAATGCCCGGCTATTTTTTGGTTTCAGTTCGGCCGGGGCTTGGTTTGAACCCACCACCCTCAGTATATGGGGCCGGCGCCCTACTCACTGAGCCACAGGCGCCACCCATGTTCTGTAATTTCTTTGCCAGTTTCACTAAGCTAATCATCTTTGAAGTCTTTCACTTAATGATACATAGTAGGGAATAAGCAATCAATCATCTCAGTGTTTTCTGATGAGTTTTCCATAGAATTTTAATGTAAAATACAGTTCAGACTTTCACTTCCAGCAACAAAACAGACTACAAACCTTGACTTATAAAATAAAGTGAATTAATATTTTTAATAAATCTTAAATGAAGTAATGAGCTCTCAAGAAAATGTGGAAAAGTCAAGCCAAAAGCTAGATGAAGAAATCCTTTACAGTCTATCCTCACCACAGCATACCAAGAGATACTATTAGATCTGATCACGTCACCCCTCCCTCCCAGACCTCAGTGGCTTCCCTTCTCACCCAGAGAGAAAGTAAAAATCCTTACAATAAACAGCAGAACCTGTGTTAGTTTGCTGTTTTACTTGATGATATGAAACATATATTATCTTACAGTTCTTGAAGTCAGAGTCCAAAATGGCTTTCAATGGGCTAAAGTCCAGGTTCTAGCAGGGCTGTGTTCCTCTCTGGAGCCTCTAGGGGAAAACTGACCTTTTCCACCTCCTAGTGTCCATCTACTTCCCTTGGTCAATGGTCCACCTTCCTTCATCTTTCAAAACCAGCAGCAGCAGGCCAAGTCCTTCCTACTACCATCTGATTCTAATCTGCTGCATTCTTCCACATTTAAGGGTCCTGGTGATTACATTGTGCCCACTCAAGTAATCTAGAATAATCTCCTTATTTCTAGGAGCTAAATAGTGTCCATCTGCCCTCTTACTTCCCCTTTTCTATACAAGGTCACTTATTCACAGGTTCTGGGATTATGAAGTGGACATCTATTCTGCATTCCTTAAGACCCAACTCAGTCTAGTCCCCCATTACCTCTCTAATCACATCCATTTTCCTCTCACTGTTCTGCTCTCATTGTAATTACTTTCTCAGTGTTTTTTGAATAAACAGAGATACGTTTGCCTCAGGAACATTGAGATTATTTTTCCCTAGATTTTTGCACACCTCTCTTGTACTTGTTAAAATTGTTTCTCCTATGTCACATGAAGTGAGTTCTCAAGTGACCATCCTATCTAAAATAAAAAGTTTAAAAAATTTTTTAAATTCCTTTCCCTCCAGTACTTTTTCTTAGCACTAGATCACTAACGTACTCTATCATTATTTAGTACCTTTGTTGTCTTGTCTGCTTCACCCAATATAATTTATGACAATAGGGATTTCAACCTATTAAATTAATTGTTGAATTCTCACTGTCTTTAGCAGTGCTTGACATAGAGTAGGTACTGAATAAACATTTGAATAAATAAATCAGTGAATGAAGCAAGTCTCAAGAAATTTCACAGGACTAAAATCATTCAGAACACATTCTCTGACCACATTCTATTAAGTAGATATCAAGAACAAATACACACACACACACACACACACACACACACACACAAAACACACATACAACACACGTACTTGGATATTAAGAAAGGCAGTTCTAAATAATTCAAAATCAAGAAATCATAATGGAAACTAAAATGTATTGAGAAGAAAATAATAAAAATATTTTATATCAAAACCTGTGAAATACAATTAGAGTACATATACTTGAAGGAAAATTTGAAGCTGCAATGTTTATATTAGAAACTATAAAAAACTAAACACAAATTACTATACAGCGTAAGAATTTTGACAAAGAAACAAAAGAAATCTAAAGGAAGTAGAAGGAAAAATAATAATAAAGAGGCAGAAGATAAACACAGCCCAAAGTTGGTACCTTGAAAATTAAATTAACCAAACTCTGGTGAGAGTAATCAAAATTAAAAATGAGAGACCTCAAGTAATACCAGAATTTTAAAAGGAGACATCACTACAGATACTGTAGACATTAAAAAATAATAATAACCATTTTATGCCAATAAATTTGAAAATTTGGAAGAAACAAAGTCCTAGAAAAATACCACTTAAAAACACTTGCCCTCCCCCTCCAAAAAAAATCTCAGAAAATCTGTACATACAATTAAGGTAACTGAAACAATAGTTTAAAATCTTTCTACAAATAAAACTCTAGATCCAGACAAGAAGTAAGTTCTCTAGCCTATACCTCGATCTCATTCCTTGCTATATAATTTAAATATTTATGATTTTAACTTTTCTGTTTCTTTTCTTTTCCTTTACCCCTATTCTATTTAGAGTATGATGGTGGCAGGTTACCTTACAGTACGTCCACTGACTGAAGAATATCCAGACAGAAGAACAACCTGAGAAGAATGGATATCACTATTGGACTGAAATCTGGTGAATTTTTTTGACTGCCATGTTTTGGTTTTGTTGGGGTTTTTTGTTGTTTGTTTTGTTTTGTTTTGTTTTTTGGTTTGTTTTATTTTTTACTTCTAATGTTCAGAGAATTTCCCAGAGTTTGATTCTCGGTGTGACATATAGCCCACCTTCCACTCTAGAAGCCAAAAATGCTTCCCCATCTTTTAGTAGCCAGAGTACAATCACATATCACAAGCAAGCTTTAGCCAATTGGAGAGACTCATCTCTGCAACTGTGAGTCTTAAGAAGGTGTCTCAAACATTCAGAGATAAGGAGAGAAGGAAAAATTAATGATAATATATAAAAATAAGGAAGATATAAGGAAGAGTTCACTCCACTGCTCACTGACCAGATTCAGTTGTGACTATGGTAGCAGGTGTGGCAACCCAGTGCCTGGGGCCAGCAGTGGCATTGCCTGGAGCTGCCAGTGAGCACTCCATGGAATGTTCCCATGATGTCTTTTTTAGCTAGCTGGCCTCCTGTACTTCCTGCTTGTTTTCTGATCTTTTAGATTTCCCATCTTTTCTATGAGTTACCCAATATCCTGGACCACCACCAATTTCTGTTGTTCGCAACTAAAAACACTGTCCTTGGTATTAAAGTGTTCTGAGGTTTCTGCTTTCCAAAAAGTTAGAGATATCAACTTAACATTTAAAAAGAGGTGAGAAAGGTCTTACATGATCAGGACCATCAAAGCTTTTTCCAAAGTAGTAATATCTAGGCAAGTATTCAACAGAAAAGAAGAAACAAGAACAAGAAGAACCAGATTTTGAAAGTACAGCCTCCAGTTTGATAGCATGTATAATCAGTGTGTGTCTCAGAGCCCGTGTAGGGTATATGTTTCATATGTAAATTTAATCCTTATTTATAGAATACTTACTGTGTTCCAGGTGTTGTAAATGTATGATATACTTTAACATACAGAGTCTTACTTAAATCCTCACAACAATAGTGTGATATGGGTAGTTTTACTCCATTTTTCCAGATGAAGAAAACCGAGGTGCAAAGAAGATTTAAACTGCATGGTCAAGATCATACGGCCCTTAGGTACAAAACTCACATTTTCTGACTCTGAGGTCAATGTCTCTTCCACTATACCCTGATACCTCTATTTGAATTTGTAGTCTGATTAAAAATTTGAAACTGACCATTGTTCTGCTACTTTTTAATAATAAAGTATTATTTATTCAGATTTTAGCCTATCTCTGTCTATGTTAATGAACACTCTTTCTTGAAAGATACAGATGTAAACAATTAAATGGATACCGCCCCTTAAAACTTAATCTGATATTTTATATTTAGCAAACATGAAAAATGAAATAAATAATATCTGGATTTTTACATGCTCTTAACAATATCAGAAATAAATAACTCATTAAATTTGAAACTCAAAAAAAGCGAGCTAAGCTATGTTTCTATGGTAACACAATGAGGGGGAAAAAATTAGATGGCCTAAAAGATATTTTAATTTCAATAAACTGGTTTACAGTTTTAACATCATTTTTAGAAAAATCCACGAAACCTATATTTAATCACTATTATTACCAAAATCCACATATTAATGCCATATATTCCCAAGGGAAGAGTACCATAGCATTAGAACCTTCTCATGCACCATTTCAGATCTCCTCAGCCCTTCCTCTTATTGTAGCTTCTACTACAGGTTTAGAGCAGCTTTCCAGAGGTATAACCTATATCTTGCCTTGCCTCAGCTTACACCAAGAACTCTCTTCTTGCCCAGCACATTCTTGGGTACTTCTGCCTGAGAGAGCGGCCAGACTCTGGGGGCATTGACATGGGCAACCTGGAAGCACAGGGGTGTCAACACCTAAGGGGCCCCTTCTGACCAAAGTGGGATGGAAGTCAGCAAACAGTCCTTCTCCTTTGCATCCTCCAGAATATAGTTCTTAACCACATTTCATCAGGCTCCTCAGAGGGTCTAGGCATGATCAACATAACCAACCCAAAAAAACACATCTTGGATTGGCTTTTCTCTTCCCTTTTTCACTTCCCCATCAATTACTCCTGCTTCCTGGAATTACTTCTTAAATAAATTAACTGTACGTAAGCCTTTTACTCAGGACATATTTTCAAAGGATCCTAAACTAAGACACCTAACTTTAAGTAGAGTTTACATAGCTGCATATATCATTCTTACAAAGATTCAACAATAGTTTTTAATTTTTTAGTAGCTAGATCATTTTAAATATACATCAAAATTATGGTAATAGTATACTTCTTCTTGTCCCAGAGATTTTGGCATGTCTCTGTGATGCCTAGAATCAAACAAGGCAAATTACAAAATAGAGCTTTTGCTTTTGAACTTGTAAATGACAAGAGATTTGCTCAATTTCAACTCTGCTATATATTTTTAATAACTTTTGGAAAATCAACCTTTCTATGTCTCAACTACTGCCTTTATAAAAATGATATATAACTCTTATTTCACAAATTGTTATTGGGATTCAATCAGGTAATGTGTGAAAATGCCCATTTCAGTACCTAGAAGATAATCAGCCTGGAAAATACCATTAGCTGTTGTTATTATTACTGTTATTAGTATACTTGCTTTTACTTGAAAGTCTGTTATTATGGGGATAAAAGATCCATTTTGTGGATTTACTATTTCCACCAAACCCTTCACTGCATTTTATTTGGCAGGCATTAAAAAAAAAAAAAAAAAAAAAAATGTATTTTAATTCATTTAGTGCTTGAAATCAATTTATCTCCACAGAATAAACTAAGAATGCCTCTTTAGATATAGATCTTCGAAATAAGAAAGAAACTTCAAGGTACTGTTGCTTCAACAAAGACCTTTGCCTCACAACTAAGGCCACCCTGTCTTTCCATCATCACTGAGTTTGCCCTGCTCTTGTGCAGTCCTTCTTCAACAACTGTAGAAAAATTCCTGCTATTGTGTGTTACATAAAATTCAAGCAACTACATCATGCAAAATGTCAAGTCACATTAGTGTTAGGTTTTAAATGACAAGGTTAATAAATTGCCTAGCTGGATGGCCAGGAATTTCAGAGGTCTTGTTGCTACATCCGTATGTGTTCATGCGCTACTGTGGTTTAGCACCACCTGGTGGTCCTCCAAACTAATGGTTAGCCAGAGATAGTGTTTCTGGTTCCTGTATTCGTTGACACTTCCAGGGCAGTGACATTGACACTTCCAGGGCAGCATCAGTGACACCAGGAATAGTGGGTTGGCACTTGTTTCATCAGCTTGATGCAGGAATCCTGAGCCATGATACACAGGGCCCTCTCTGCCTGCCATTCAACCTTTTAACATCATTCACTCCTCCACATCCTCCCTTAAAAAGTAAGCACTTTAACCTCCACCGTTTTTAAACCCTCCCCCATGAGAAAATAGCTGAACCTGGAACAGGAGTTGACTTAAAATAGAATTAAATATTAGTTCTCATTACAGATGGGGTACCCTGTAATAGGTTTTACAGGTTGAGAATAAACCATTTCCCAGGATCTGTCCAAGCTACTATTAATACATGAAGTGGCGAAAATCGATCTAGTGGAAGAGGCAGATATTTACCACATAATTCTACAAGCATATGTGACAGGTGGTATAAAGAAGAAAGGTTGGGATCCAAGTGGGTGTGTAACAGAATAATTTGACCTGGACAGGGTTCCCTGAACATAGGATTCCTCTACAAAGACTGTATATTAAGCAAAACAAAGTGGATAATTTCTAGCTCAGACGATAAAATGAAGATATTTTGAAATTAAGCTCTGCATTTTAGTTTACCTTTGTAAAAGCATGTTTTTCTGCAAAATTTCCCCTTTGAAAAGGAATTTTGTTGTACACATACATGAACAGATCAAGTACCTAGGGGGGAAAAAAAATGTTTTTCTTCTGCTTTGAGTACAATGGTTTCCTTTTTGAGTCCATGCAAAACTTTCTTTTAGCCATAGAGAGTAGAGGGGAAAGTCCCACTTCTGTTGTGTTCTTGTTATTATCCTGTATAGTTTTGTTTGAATGAGTTTGTTTAAAATGAATCCCAATAGTTCATTTTAAGTATCAAGAGACAAGTCAGGTGGATTCACACTAAAATTCTATAATATATTCTAAGTCATCCTGAAGACAAGTCAGGCATTATATAAGCAAGGTTTCAATCCTAGTAAAAAGAAGAAAACTTTTCAAAGGAGAACCAAGGGAGAGAACGAGAAAGGAGGCCAGGGGGTCATTACCAGTGTCCTCACCTTCCCTGCAGTGTGCAGTAGCTGAAGGAGACACTGCTGCAATTCAGCAAATAGGTGTAGAAAAGTAATGGTTGGGAAACAGTCTTGATGAGCAGGCCAAAGACAGTCTCACAGAGCTAAAGATACCTTATTGGAGTGGTATGGAAAGTACACAGCAGAGCTACCAGGTCCTTGGTTGAGGAAAGGGAGGAGACTCTGAGATGCCAAGAAAACTAATGTGCCAGAGAAACTCTGATGGTGGAATAAAATGACCACAGATGAAGGAATACAATAAGGTCATATTCTGCTACATTGTCTTCTAAAAGCTTTTTGTTTTACTTCTCACATTTACACCTGCAAACCATACTTATAGAGTTTTTATAAATGGTACGAGGTAGGGATAGTTAGTTAAACTAGCACCATTTATTAAAAAAACTTTTCCTAGATATTTGCCTCATATGAATCTGACAAAGGGTTGATAACTATAATCAACAGAGAACTCAAATTAATCAATAAAAAAAGAACAAACAATCCCATCTACCACTGGGCAAGAGATATCAAAAGAAACTTCTCTGAGGAATATTTAACAAACATTCATTTGTTAAAGGTTGAACAAACATTTAACAAATGAATAGTTAACAAACATTTGAAAAAATGCTCGTTGTCCCTGATCATCAGAAAAATGTGAATCAAAAATGGTGTCTACCCTGAGACACCACCTAACCCCAGTGAGAATAGCCCACATCACAAAGTCTCAAAAGTTGCAGATGCTGGTGCAGATGTGGAAAGAAGGGAACAATTTTACACTGTTGGTGGGACTGCAAACTAAAACAACCCTTTGGAAGGAAGTTTGGAGAACCCTCAAGAAACTTAAATTAGACCTCCCATTTGACCTAGTAATCTCGCTACTATTCATCTATCCAGAAGGAAAAAATCATTTTATGAGGACATTTGCACTAGATTGTTTGTCACAGCTCAATTTACAATTGCTATAATGTGAAAATAGCCTGAATGCCCACCAACCCAGGAATGGATTAACAACTGTGGAATATGTATACCCTGGAATACTATTCAGCCATTAAAAAAGAGGGATACTTTACATCTTTTGAATTAACCTGGATGGAATTGAAATACTTTTCTTAGTAAAGTATCACAAGAACAGGGAAGCAAGAATCCAATGTACTCAATACTAACATGAAGCCATTAGATGATCTAATACACACCCACATAAGAGAAAAACTCAAATCAATTTAAGGGGGGGAGCAGAGGGAAGGGATGAATCTGCTTGGACTTGTTAGGCACAATGTTAGGGTGTATGGCACACCTCTTGGAGGCAGAACACAATTGTAAGAAGGGCTCTACCTAACAAATGCAAACATTGTAGCCTAATTCTTTGTCTCTTCAAATTAACCCAAAATGATAAAAAAAAAAAAAGGCTTTCCCTTACTGAACCATAATGTAGACTTTGTCATAAATAAGATGATTGAATATGTGTAGGATTTTTTCCTTCTATTCTGTTCTCACTGATCAATTTCTCTATCCTAGCTCCACTACCACACTGTCTTGATTACTATAGGCTTATTAATAGTCTTCATATCTGGCTATTTAACTCTTTCAGCTCTATTCTTCTTGAAATGACATTGGCTTCTCTTGGTTTTTGCATTCCCATGTGAACTTTAGAACCAGTGTCTCAATTTCCACCATAAAACCTTCTAGGATTGATTATCATTGTATTAAAGCTATAGATTAATTTGGGAAGAAATATCTTTATAATAGTCTCTCAATCCAAGAATATGGCATATCAATCAATGTATTTAGGGTTCTTTCATTTCACACAATAATATTTGGTAGTTTCTTATGCATTTTCAGCTAAATTTATTCCTAGTATGTGATGTTCTTTGATGTCATTATAAATAGTATTGTTTTTCAAATTTCACTTTCTATTTGGTTACTGCTGGCATATAGAAAAAAATTAACTTTTACACATGTAACTTGTTTCAAAAAACTTTACTGAAGTCATTTATTGATTCTAGTAGTTTGTTTCCAGATTCTTTTGAATGGCCTGTGTACACAATCATATCATGTGAAAATAATGCTAAGTTTATTGATTCTCTTTCAACCCTTACTCACTTTTTTCTTATCCCATTATACTTTCTAAGATCTCCAGAAAATGTTGAGGGGAAGTGTAGCAGGCCTCTGTCATTCATATCTGACCTTGTAGGAAAAGTTTTGAGTATTTTACCATTTAAAATGATGTTTCTTACAGGTTTTTTTTTTTTCTTGAGACAGAGTCTCACTATGTTACCCTTGGTAGAGTGCCACGGCGTCACAGCTCACAGCAACCTCCAACTCTTGGGCTCAAGCGATTCTCTTGCCTCAGCCTCCCAAGTAGCTGGGACTACAGGTGCCTGCCACAGCACCTGGCTATTTTTGGTTGCATTTGTCATTGTTGTTCAGTAGGCCTGGGCTGGGTTCAAACCTGCCAGCCTTGGTGTATGTGACCAGCACCGTAACCACTGTGCTATGGGCACCAAGCCTCTTATAGGTTTTTTAACAGATATCTTTATCAAATTAAGAAAATTCCATTTTATTCCTAGTTAACCAAGGTATTTTAAAATCACTAATGTGTCCTAAGTTTCTTCAAATGCCTTCTGTGTATTTGTGGCAGTGATAATACCTTTTCTCTCCTTTTTCTGAAAATGTGTAAATTACCTTACTTGATTTTCAAATCATTGTGTATGTAAAATAAGTCTCATTGTTCATAATGTATTATAATTTTTACCTATATAAAAATTTTATAAGTATTTATATAAATGGATTTTATTTTTTAATGCATCCATTTTCATGAGACAATGATCTGTAATTTTCTTTTATTATAATTCCCTTGTCAGGGTTTTGGAATCAAGATTATGTATGTCTCATAACAAGTAAGGAAAATTTTTTGTACTCTAATTTATAAAAGAATTTGTTAAACATTTGTTCTATTACTTCCATAAATGTTTGTAAGAATTAATTTGTGTATTCATTGAACACGGGATTTTCATTAAGGGAAAGCTATCTTTTATTAGACAGCTGTTCTAGTAAATGTAACACTATTGAAGTTTTTTTATTTCTTCTTCTGTCAGGTTTGATTAATTTTATTTTTCAAGACTTTGTCTATTTCATCAAAATGTACACAAACTTTGATGTCTGTAAGATTCATAGTAATATTCCCTTTTTCATAACAAATACATGAAATTTGTATTTCTCTTTCTTTACAGTGTTGTAACAGGCATAGGATAGCAGTGAGGGCTCACTTAGATGAAAGAACCCAAGATGATCTCCTCAACTCAAAATCCTTAATTTAATTACATCTCTAAAGATCTCTTTCCAAACAAGGTAGCATTCCTTAGGACATGGGCATATCTTTTGGGATGTTACTGCCTAGACCATTATATCTTGGTTTGCAACAGCTTTACAATGATGTGCCTAGGTACATAGTCTTCTTTGCATTTATGCTTATAGTTTGATGCAGTTTTTAATTTACAGCTTGATTTATTTTAAAATTTTTGGAATATTCTCATCTATACTCTCTTCAAATCTTGTTTCTACCCCTTTCTATATCGTCTCTCTTTCTAGATCTCTAATTTTGTTGTTGTTGTTTAGCAGACCCTGGCCAGGTTCAAACCCACCACCCCTGATTAATGGGGCTGGTGCTCTAACCATTGACTATGGGCACCCAGCCCAGATCCCTAATTAAAAATGTTAGACTTTCTGAGTATGATTCATATGCAGTAGTATGCTGGAGCAGCTGACCCCAATTTGCCATAGGGGATAGTTAAATGTTCAGTCCAGGACAAACACTCAATACTACATAAAGTCATGGAAATTAAACAACTTACTACTGAATGATTATTGTGTCAAAGAGGAAATTAAAATAGAAATAAAAGATTTCTCTAACTGAATGGAAAAGGGGATGCAAGCTGTCAAAATTTATGAGATTTAGAAAAAACAGTCTGAGTAACAAAATTCATAGCCTAAAATGCTTATACCAAAAAGACAAAAGATCAGAAAACAACAATCTAATCACATGGCTCAAGGAACTAGAAATGGAAGAGCAAACACTGAAGAAAGAAATAGCAGGCAACACAAATGGAAAAAATATCATGCTTATAGATTAGTAGAATCAACATTGTTAAAATGTCCATATTATGCAAAGTGATTTACAAATTCAATGAAAAATACCAACATCATATTTCGTAGACCTAGAAAAAATAATTCCACATTTTGCATGGAAGAAAAACCCAAATAGCTGAAACAATCTTAAGCCCAAAGAACAAATCTGTAGTCACCACATTACCAGACTCCAAAGTATATTACAAGACTACCGTAACCAAAACAGCATGGTATTTGCACAAAAATAGAAACATAGACAGAATAGAACAGATAATTCAGATATAAAACCACCACATACAACTGACTGATCTTTGACAGACAGACAACAGCACACACTGGGGAAAGGAAGCCCTATTCAATAAATGATGCTGGGAAAATTGGATAGCCACATGCAGAAGAAGGGAACAGGATCCATATTTCTCATCACTCACAAAAATCCTAGATAAATAGAAGACTTAAATGTTAGGTATGAAGCTATAAGAATTCTAGAAAAAAAACTTGGAAAAACATTCCTAGATATTGACCTAGGCATAGAATTTATGAAGACCCTAAAAGCAATTACAACAACAATAAAAATAAATCAACAGGACTTAATTAAATTTAAAAGTTTCTGTACAGATAAGGAAATAATCAAAAGAGTAAATAAACAACTTACAGCATGGAAGAAAATATCTGCAAGCTATATATCCATTAAAGGGCTCAAAACCAGAATCTACAGAAAACTCAAGCAAATCAGCAAGAAAAAACAAACAATCCTACTTAAAAAGTGTGCAAAAGACATGAACAGACACTTTTCAAAAAAATAGACAAATGTCCATGAAATATATGTAAAAAATGTTCAACATCACTAATTATCGAGGAAATACAAATTAAAACCACAATGAGATACCACCTTATCCCAGGTAGAATGGCTTTTATTAAAAAATAATAGATGCTGGCAAGTATACAGAGAGAAATGAATGCTTATATAATGTTGATGGAACTACAAATTAGTACAGCATCTATGGGAGATTCCTCAAAGAACTAATGGTAGACCTACCATCTGATCCAGCAATCCTACTACTGGGTATTTATTCAAAAGCAAATAACCCATTTTATCAAAAAGAAACCTGCACTCAAACGTTTTTGCAGCACAAGTCACAATTACAAATATGTAAAATCAACCCAAGTTCCTATCAATTCATGAGTGATTTAACAAAATGTGGTATATGTGTACTACAGACTTCTACTCTGCCAGCAAAAAGGATGACTTAAGGCCTTTTGCAACAATTTGGATAGAACTGGAGACTCTTACCCTAAATAAAGTATCTCAAGAATGGAAAAACAAACACCACATGTACTCACTATTAAACTGGAACTAACCAATGAGCACACACGTGCACAGAGGGAATTAAAACTCAGTGTAAATCAAACAAGGAGGCGGGAGGGGAGGGAGATGGGTGAAAGCCTACCTAACAAGTACGGTTAACACTGTCCAGGTCATGAGCATACTTATAATCCTGACTCAAGCATGACAAAATAAATAAACTATTTTGAAATAAATAAATAATAAAATCTAGCAAATGTCTTGAAGGAGAGAACAGCTGTATGTTTAACATAGGTCCTCTCCCTTGATGGGTCTGTGTTTCCTAAGTGTCATGAAACTGCAGGGAATCTCACGTTGACTTTTAGAGGCTTTTGCCATGGCTCCTCACCCTCCTGCAACAGCAAAATTTGGCTAATGTCCTGTGGGGAAAAATCAGACATGCATTTAAAGTACTTCAAGTTTCCTTTGTTTATCTCTAACCTATATGACCACTAAAATTTATTCATGTTTCTTTATCCCAAAGTCCTCCACCTGATCCACAACCAATACCTAGAACTGGCAAATGTCCCCAAGAGGAAGAAATGCCTGTTTTTCATCCACCTACCTGAGAATGGTTCTTTCCTCTCTGGGATTTTAGTATTTTAAAGTTCATTTTACAGCTCTCTAATACCTTTAAAAATACATATTGGTTATTTTCCTGGCTTTTGTAATAGGAATGCTAGCCTACTACAGTCTACACATCCAACCTATTAGTGCAAGTCCCAACATTTACATTTTGAAAATTTTTGCATTAGAGTCTAATGAGTGGCCAATTTTAAACAATTTAAACAATGACCTCATCAAAGCTTGAGGTCTGGGTTGAAGTGCCAGTGGTTCTCTTATCTCTCCCTCATCACTATGAGATAAATGAGCCCCCATTCATAAGGCCTGTTAGAAAGTGCATAGATGAAAAGGCGCACCAGCAATGGACTGCCGACTTCTAAGAAGCAGTCTCAGAAGTTTCCCAGACCCTTATCCTTCCTTTGTTAATCATTGACCCAAACTGTATCATTTGTCCACTTCTACCTATAAGAAAGACTTGAAAATATATTATGTTTTAACCTGAGTAGAGTGCTGCTCCCATACAAATTAGGTTTGCCACATGAGGAAAAGGAGAACACGTGTGATAGATAGGCAGCTGTAATCTCCGCTGCAGCTCCACTCTTAACCACTTCTTTCAACTTCTTTCTTATCTAACTAATAAATTCCTCTCTATAATTGCATAAGAGAAGAATTCTTTTCTGCTCCAAGTACCTTATCAAAAGCCTAAAAAAGTTCTGCCATTTCATATTTGCATGCACAGCTTACCTATCTATAACGGTTCTTTATCAATGGGAAGGAAGTAATTTTACTGGCAACATGCTTCTACATTACTCTGTTCTTCTCTGTAATAAGAAATTTTTAGTAAACAATTTCTTTTATGATCTCTGCTCAACTGACTTTGGGGACTTAGGCCTTCAAAGCAATTTTTAAAAATAAGTTTTAAGTAGAACATATGATTTTTAAAATAGGTTTGTAGTGAGTCACATGATGAAAGGACAGTGGTTTATTTATCCTAAAGAAGAGATTATAACTGAGAGTGTTAAGTAAAGCATGTAAGTAGATCATATAAAAATATGATTTATTAGTGACAATAATTATTTTCTCTCTCTGTGGTAAGAGAGAGGAGAGGCAACAGGCTTAAGTTTAGTAGGTTTGGTTGGTAATTAAGACTACAAAAAACTATGAGGGAATGAAATACATTTCCATGGAAATTAAATGAATCAAATTTAGGCATTTCAAAGCAAAGAGTAGAAAAATCCTTTTGGAAATTATCCTATTCAGAGAATGAAAAAAACAGCAGATAACCATTGTAACTCTTTGAGATTTTATGAAAAAAATATAATTTGGGCTGAGTGCCTATAACTCAGCAGCTAAGGCACCAGCCACATACACGGGGACTGGCGGGTTCAAACCTGGCCCAGGCATGCCAAACAACAATGGCAACTACAACAACAACAAAAAATAGCCAGGTTTTGAGGCAGGCACCTATACTCACAGCTACTTGGGAAGCTGAGGCAAGAGAATCGCTTAAACCCAAGAGTTTGAGTTTGCTGTGAGCTGTGATGCCACAGCACTCTACCCACATCAACGCAGTAAGACTTTGTCTCAAAAAAACGAAAGAAAAATGGTTTCAACAGAGGCCAAGCGGCAAGGCCCAGCTCCCAGAAAGAAGCACAACCTACCCCTGTGGTTCATCAGCATGCCCTCTTCTAACCTGGCCAAGAAGAAGACAGCCAAAAAGAAGGAAGCTGCCAAAGCTCGACAGCAGCCCAGAAAGGGACATGAAGGAAACGGAGATGCGGTAACAGAACCACAGGTGACAGAGGAGAAAAATGAGACCAATGGCAGAGAGACCCCAGAAGTGGATCTGATGACTAAGGAGCTAGAGGACTTTGAGATGAAGAAAGCTGCTGCTCGAACTGTCACTGGTGTCCTTGCCTCTCACTCCAACAGTACTGATATCCACATTATCAACCTCTCACTTAACCTTTTACGGTCAAGAACTTCTTAGTGACACAAAACTGGAATGAAACTCAAGCTGTTGTTATGGCCTCATTGGCTTAAATGGAATTGGCAAGTCCATGCTGCTCTCTGCTATTGGGAAACGTGGAGTACCCATCACTGAGCACATTGACATCTGCCATCTGACTCAAGAGATGCCCCCTAGTGACAAGACTCCCTTGCAGTATGTGATGGAAGTTGACACAGAGCGTGCTATGCCGGAGAGCGAGGCTGAGCAGCTGGCTCATGAGGCACAGACATTACAGAAAATGAAGGCATCAGGACTGACAGGGTCATGAGTGATAAGACACTGTCATTTTATTTCCCACCATGTGGTAAGATTCCTGCACCTGTCATTATGGTGCAAAATGTGAGCTTCAAGTATACAAAGGATGGGCCTTGCATCTACGATAATCTGGAATTTGGTATTGACCTTGACACACGAGTGGCTCTGGTAGAGCCCAATAGAGCAGGGAAGTCAACTCTTCTGAAGCTGCTAACTGGAGAGCTACGACCCACAGATGGAATGATCTGAAAACACTCTCATGTCAAAATAGGGCATTACCTTCAGCATTCACAAGAGCAGCTGGGTTTAGACCTCTCCCCTTTGGAGTACATGATGAAGTGCTACCCAGAGATCAAGGAGAAGGAAGAAATGAGAAAACTCACTGGGCAATATGGTCTCTCTGGAAAACAGCAGGTGAGCACAATTTGGAACCTGTCAGATGGGCAGAAGTTCCTGAGTGTGTCTGGCCTGGCTGGCCTGGCAGAACCCCCACATGCTCTTCCTGGATGAGCTGACCAATCACGTGGGTATTGAGACCATTGATGCCTGGCAGATGCTATCAATGAGTTCGAGGGTGGTATGATGCTAGTCAGCCATGACTTCAGACTCATTCAGCAGGTTGCACAGCAAATTTGGGTCTGTGAGAAGCAGACAATCACCAAGTGGCCTGGAGACATCCTGGCCTACAAGGAGCACCTCAAGTCCAAGCTGGTGGATGAGGAGCTCCAGCTTACCAAGAGGACCTACAACATGTGAGCCCTCTGCCCCAGCTCGGGTCAGAAGCTTCATCTGGGACTAACAGCTGCCACCCTGACCAGCTGTTCAAGACAGGACCCCAGGGCTACACTCCTGCACTGCTGCAGTACTGGTCCTCCAGCCTCTCCCCTGCCCCTCAACCTGCCTTAGCTGCACTCTGTTATCTTATCTACAGCTGGACGGAACCTGTCCATTTCCAATCCTCCTTCGTTACATTTGTCCATGTCTGGACTCGGCTGGCTGTTCCCTCCAGCCTCTTGCTGGTTACCTGACCCTTAGTGTGATGCAGCCAGAGGCACCTGAGGGTTAGGCCAAGGGCCCATGCCTTGGATTTGGCCCTTGAATGAGCTCAGGATCCTCATTTTCTGGGTTTTGGTGATGTTAGAGGGCCACTGCCCCTATTCCTTTTGCTTCTGGTTTGGAGATCTGGACCAGGGCCTCCCTCAGTCCTTGTCAGTTTTTAAATAATTATTGAACATGTAACTTTTAGACCTCTGTGGCATCTACAAAGCATCCAATAAATAAAGAGGAAGCCATGGTCCCTAAAAAAACAAAAAATATATATATAGCCATAATTTTATATATATATATAATATTATATATATAATTATGGCTCAAAGATATTTGACAAATGCATAAATTATTTATGAAAAGGCCTAATTTCCGATACTAATAAAACCTCAGGTAACTTCCATGATAGTCTGCAAGCAGTAGGGTGGGTAATATAAAAGTGCTAGATATCACTGGTAACATTTTCTGAGTAAGTAGAAAAATCAATAACCAACTTCTACTTTAGGTCCTTTTAGGGTAAACAAATAAGATTAGAGAAAAATAGTTGAAGCAAAGGGGGGAGGGGGGAAATGAAGGAAATCACATATTTGCCACCAAATAAAAAGGTGTTACTGTGTTAACAGTTGCTCACTGTTTCAGGAGGAAATTTTTCACTTCTGGGATTCTGTCGCCATGGCAATAAAAATTGAGACCTATTTCTTCCCAGTACTAAAATTCCACATAGCAATGATTCACCAAAGTATGAGACAATTCTGGAAGAAAAAGCAGTGAGTAGGAGGAAATAACATCTGTTGAGCCCCTACTAGGTGCTAGGCACTTTGGAAAGAGATGATTGGGCTCATCTCAGTAACCCTAGCATGAGCACCAGGGAGTATATTCATCTTACAAAGCAGAAAACCAAGGTTTGCAAAGCACCATGACCAAGAATAAAGAATACATAAGCAGGTGATGAGGACAGAATTCAGATATTCCTGGCTTCAGAACTCATACTATACTCCCTTTATCACAATCCCTCCAGACCAAAAAAGTAGACATAATTTTTAACCCCAGACCCTGAACAAGAATTTTAGATGTGTTTTTCTGACTCTTTTGAACACTGAAAACAAAAATAAGCTGATCTCCAACAGGAAGGGCTTACTGTTTTTCCCAGGAGTTTGCATAGGAGAATTGCTGGTATTTATGCTGATGCCTGAAATAATATAATATTATCCTAGTTATAAAATGAATATGTATTTGGAATACTTAAGAGAGAGAAAATACAAAGATGTGGAAGTCAGAGTGATTAAGTAAACATACTCAAATAACTACTGATTAATGATATTTTATACAGAGTCAAGGTTTAACTACTATAAGATGATTTTTAAAAATTTTACCAGGGTGTTGTACCTACCCAGCTAAGAATCTTATCTTCTGGTGAATAGGTAGCATTCAGTTATCTATCCTTAGAGTTTATACACGTGTTTAGTTTTTTGTTGCTGTTGATGTTTGCCTTCTTTTGCTTTGGGGTTTGGAACTTTTTTCCCTACAGGGATACAGAACAGTACAGAACACCTGTGGAATAAAAATGAGGGAAAAAAATGGGTATGATGATCTGATGACTGTGCCATTTCTCTCCATGTCTGTGCTAGTAGATGAGTTCAAATTTCTATGAAAGCAGTATTATGACAAAGGACAAAGGAATTATATTCATAAAAGGAGGCTCTGGACATTGCAGAGGTGCTTTTTTCAGGTGATTGTGTGCAATACAGAATAAGATAGCGACTTCTTCTTTTGCCCCAGCCCACAGCCTTGGCTACAGTTGGTAGAGACCAGCAATGTACACCAGACCAGCATCCTCAAAAGAAGTGTTTTGTAGGGAAAGATGTGTCTCCCTGTGGAAGAACACAGAATTATTCATGAGCACTTGGGAAACACCACAATCATGAAGGGTCTATGAAAAAATGAGAGACATTTTTGAAAGGAAGATGAAGTCCCAAGAAGAGGGAGGGCTAAGAGGCAGGCTGGCCATAGATTTTACATGGCTACCATCATACTCAACATAATTTGTGAATATTTTCTCCCATTCTGTGTATTGTCTTTTCATTCTCTGGACAATGCTCTGTGATGCACAAATATTTTTAGGTTTTATGTAATCCAAATTATCTATTATTTATTTTGTTGACTGTGATTGTAGTGTCATATTTAAGAAACCATTCCCTAATCCAAGGTCATGAAAATTTAGACCTATCATTCCTTCTAAGAATTACAAAGTTTTAGCTTTGATATTTATGTCTTTGAATTAATTTTTATTTACAATGTGAGGGAGGGGTCCAACTTCATTATTTTTCATGTGGATATAGAATTGTCCCAGTACATTTCAATAAATGTATTGAAAAGACTATTCTTTTCCCATTAAATGTTTGGGAATCTTGCCAAAAAATAAATTGAACATATATACAAGCATATGCATAATTTCTGAACTATTGATTATATTCCATTAATCTCTGTATGTCAATCTTCAAGTCAAAACTTCATGTCACAGTCTTGGGGGATGAAAGCAAGATGGCCAACTGGAGCCAACTTTCCACAGAGGCTCCCATCCAGAAGGAGAGTTAACGGACAGAAATTTAGCAAGTAAGCTGATGGTTTGGAGCTGAGCCAAGAGAGAAGGTTGAAGAATGCACATCAACCCTGCTGAGGCAAGCTGTGACCCCAAGGATACAAACAGTAGGTACAAAATCCATCATCAAGTGGACAGGAGTCCCCTCCCCCATGGGAACAGCTCACATGATACTTTCTACAGACAAGTGAGCAGAGTTCAAACATCCTCCCATTTTATCTCATGGGAGAGACCCTCTAAAAACCGGACCTCCTTCCCCTACTAGGGTGCCAAGGCACTCTCCTGCCAGGCATAAAACTGTATAAAACTTTATATATTCTCTACATGCAATTCTGACCTCGTAGCACTCCCCTCCACTCTCACCCTGAGGTCTGGAAACCTGTCCCCCATGGAGTCCAGATTCTTGGGTATTTTCTTGAGGTGAGGACAGGGCATGGGCTGTTGCATGTCTGTGCTGATTCTGCGGCATAGGGGTAAGGAGAAAACGGTGGTCTGAGGGAATCATACAGGAGAGGGAGAGGCAGTGCCCCATGGGACAGAGCAGCAGCAGCAGCAGCAGTGGGAACAGAGGGGCTCACATCCCTGGGGATATTGTGGAGAGATACTCTCTATCTCTCTGGGCAACCAGAGAAAGCCAGACATCTCCTCTGGTGGCAGACACTAGCGGAACAGATCTGGGATGGTAATACAGACCCCATGAGTAAAGAATATGCCTGAGGCGGTACCTGGCTGTGCGGGGCGCAGCAGGTACTGTGAATAGAAGACGCATGTGCAGAGATGGTATACTCCCAGGCCAGGGCTGAGCCACAGGATTGCTTTAGTGAGCCTAAGAAGCACCCAGCCCTCAGGGGATTATAGCTGAAACAAAGGCAGGTGGGCAGAGGCTAGATAGAACTCAGAGCTGAGTGTGAGCTCTAACCACACTTGCCCCAACACAGACTGCAGCAGAGACAGACACATCAGCTCTGGGCAGCGTCACAGACTGGGGCTGAGTCACAGTTTCTGTGAACTCAAACAGAGCCTGGTCTGCAGGGAAATATAGCCAAGACAGAATCACAAATTTTGTGAAAATATAAATGTCAGCAACATCAATCAGGGACAGGGCTAGAACTGAGTGAACCACCCCAGCTTCCATTAACCACCCAAGGTTGTCAGGCCTCAGCTCCCCCTGCTGGATGGTGGCAGAGTTGGTCAATAATATAAACTTTTGGCTAACCTAACGAGGAAAAAAAAGAGTAAAATCTCTAATTTCATCAATCAGAAATGGTAAACACAAAATAACAGACCCCTCAGAAATTCTAAAAATCCTTAATGAATATTATAAGAAAATTTATTCTCAGAAATATGAAAATCTGAAGGAAATTGACCAATACCTGGAAGCCTGCCACCTTCCTAGACTTACCCAGACTAAAGTGGAAATGTTGAACAGGCCTATATCAAGTTCTGAAATATCATCAGTTATATAAAATCTCCCTTAAAAGAAAAGCCCAGGATCAGATGGCTTCACATCAGAATTCTACCAAACCTTTAAATAGGAACTGCTACCCATATTACTCAACCTGTTCCAAAATATAGAAAAAGAATGATTATTTCAAAACACGTTCTAGGAAGCAAAACATCACCCTGAATCCCCAAACCAGGAAAAGACCCAACAAGAAAAGAAAATTGTAGACCAATGTCACTAATGAATATTGATACAAAAATATTCAACAAGATTCTAACAAACAGAATCCATCAAAACATCAAACAAATTATACAGCATGACCAGTTGGTTTTATCCTAGGGTCTCAAGGCTGGTTCAATATACATAAATCTATAAATATAATATAATTCACCACATAAACAACTTAAAAAACAAAGACCATATGATTCTCTCAATTGATGTAAAAAAAACCTTTTGATAATATCCAGCATCCTTTCATAGTCAAGCTGAAAAAACCATCAAGAACACTCTTCCATTCACAGTAGTGCCAAAGAAGATGAAATATTTGGGAGTTTACCTAACAAAGAACATGAAAGATCTCTATAAAGAGAACTATGAAACTCTAAGAAAAGAAATAGCTGAAGAGGTTAACAAATAGAAAAACATACCATGCTCATGGCTGTGAAGAATCAACCTTGTTAAAATGTCCATACTACCCAAAGCAATATACAATTTTAATACAAT